>LR990308.2:0-16832 GCA_905147355.2 Apotomis turbidana | reverse complement strand
TTAAATAAATAATATAAATAATAAAATAATTATTCATAAAACAAATCTAAATAAATAAATTTTAAAATTATTTATTTGATAAAAATAATAAAAAATAGAATACTTTTTTAAAATATAAAATATCCCTTGACCTCTATATATTTCTCTTCAACCTATATCAACAATTTTTAATAGGTTTTGACCAAAATTTAAAAAATAATATCTTAAACCATAAGTTGATAAATTAGGCATAAATCATATTAAACTTAAAAAATTTCTTAAATTATAAGTAACTAAAAATTTATTTACAGAATAAATTTTTATATTTCTAACTAAATAACCCATTAATATACCTAATATTCTAACATAAATAACTATTATTTTTAAATTTAAGGGTAAATAAATTATGTAAGGGTAAGAAAAAATTATTCATCTTAAAAATCTCCCGCTAATAACTCTTATAAATAATAATGTAAACATTCTCTTTAATATAGTGTAATCCTCATCGTATAAATTATAAATTCTTAATAAATTAAAATCATTAACTATTAAATATATTATTAATCGAAAACTATAATATATAGTTAAACCAGTGGAAGCATAATATAAAAAAAAAATAAATATATTTAAATATCTTAAAGATACTAACTCTAAAATTATATCCTTAGAATAAAATCCAGCTAAAAAAGGAATCCCACATAAAGCTATATTAGAAATATTTAAACATAAAGATGTATAAGGTAAATAATATCTAATTCCCCCCATATAACGAATATCCTGAATATTATTTATCATATGAATAACTACCCCAGCACATATAAATAACAAAGCTTTAAATATAGCATGAGTTAATAAATGAAAAAAAGCTAATTCTGGTAATCCCATTCTTAAAATTCTTATTATTAAACCTAATTGTCTTAAAGTAGACAAAGCAATAATTTTCTTCAAATCGAACTCATAATTAGCAGTAATACCAGATATAAATATAGTTAAACCAGATAACAATAATAAAATTTTTAATATAAATAAATCTAATAATAAATTATTAAATCGAATTAATAAATAAACCCCAGCAGTAACTAAAGTAGAAGAATGAACTAAAGCTGAAACGGGGGTAGGAGCAGCTATAGCAGCCGGTAATCAAGAACTAAAGGGAATTTGAGCTCTTTTAGTTATTGCAGCTAAAATAATTATTAAACCTACCATCTCCATAGAAAAATCATTAGATATAAAATTTAAATAAAAAATATAATTTCATCTACCATAATTAACTATTCAAGAAATTGAAATTAAAATACAAACATCCCCAACTCGATTTGATAAGGCAGTTAATATACCAGCATTATAAGATTTAATATTTTGATAGTAAATCACTAAACAATAAGATACTAACCCCAAACCATCTCACCCTAAAAAAATACTAATTATATTAGGACTAATAATCAATAAAATCATAGAAAAAACAAATAATAAAACTAAAATAATAAAACGATTTAAATTTTTTTCAGATGATATATATCTCTTTCTATAAAAAATAACAACAGAAGAAATTAAAGAAACAAATATTATAAATAACAATGATATTCAATCTAATAAAATAGATATAACAATTATATTAGAATTAAAAGAAATAATTTCCCACTCTAAAAAAAGAACTATATTATTATAGATAAAATAAACTATAAATAAAAAATTTATTATACTAAAAAAAAATAAAAAAAAAAAACTTAAAAAACAAATATAATTTTTTTGAATAACTTAAAATGAATCTACTCATATTTTTGATACCACAAATCAATATTTTAAATTAAATTACTTAAGTAAAATCAAATTATACTATAATCAATTTTCATAATTAAAATATTTAAGGGTAATCAATGTAATAATAATATTAAATATTCACGAGAAACTCCGGTATAAAAACTATAAATACCAGAATAATACTTCCCATGTTGAGTATAAGAATATAAGTATAATCTATATCCAGCTCTAAAAAAAGAAAATAACATTAAAAAAATCATAGATAATCAACATCATCCAACTAATCTATTAATTAATATAATCTCCCCTATTAAATTTAAAGAAGGGGGAGCAGCTATATTTCTCGACATTAATAAAAATCACCACAATCTTATTGAGGGAATAAAATTTATTATCCCCCTATTAATAAATAATCTTCGACTATGTAATCGTTCATAATTAATATTGGCTAAACAAAACATACCCGAAGAACATAATCCATGACCAATTATTAATACATAAGATCCCATAAATCCTCAATATCTTATAGTTATAATACCCCCAATCACCAATCTTATGTGAGCAACTGAAGAATAAGCAATTAAAGATTTAATATCTACTTGACAAAAACAATTTAATCTAACATAAAACCCACCTAATAAAGAAATAACAACTCAAATAAAATTGAATTTTAAACCTACCTGCTGTAAAAAAATTATTACCCGTAATAAACCATAACCACCTAATTTTAATATAATTCCAGCTAAAATCATAGAACCAGAAACTGGAGCTTCTACATGAGCTTTAGGTAATCATAAATGAACAAAATATATAGGTATTTTAACTAAAAAAGCTATAATTATTCTAAAATAAAGTAAATATAAATTTAAATTTAAAAATTTTAAAAAATAAATTATAATATATCTTTCCTCATTAAAAATAAAAAAAATCCCCAATAATAATGGTAATGAAGCAAATAATGTATAAAATAATAAATACAACCCAGCTTGAACCCGCTCCGGTTGATACCCTCAACCCATAATTAATAATAATGTGGGAATTAATCTACCCTCAAAAAATAAATAAAATATAAATAAATTTATAACAGAAAAAGTCATATATAACATAATTAATAAAAAAATAATATTAAATAAAAAAAAATTCACATAAAATTTTACCTTAAATAAATTCTCTCTTGCTATTAATATTAAACCACAAATTCAAATTCTTAATAAAATTAAACCAAAAGAAATTATATCACAGCCGAATATATATCTTAAATTTCTATAATTATATAAACTTATGGTTAAATTTATAAATAAAAATATTATAATAAATAAAAATATTTGAACCAATCAAAATATATTTTTTAAAAAACATAAAGGAATCATAAAAATTATTATAAATAAAAATTTTATCATTATAATAAATTAAATCTTTGAAAATAATCATTTCCATGAGTACGAATTATAGAAACTAAAATAGATAGCCCTAATGCCCCCTCACAAACTGCAAAAACTAAAAATACCATTAATATATATATATTATAATACATATATATTAAAATAAATAATATAAATAAAAAAATTCTTAAAACTATAAATTCTAATCTTAATAAAATAATTAATAAATGCTTATGCTTAGAAACAAAAATTAAATTTCCAATAACAAATATAATAAAAACTACTAATAAAATATCAAAAACTTTCATTTGTGTTTTTATAGTTTAAAAAAAACATTGGTCTTGTAAACCAAAAATAAGATTTTTCTTTTAAAACTTCAAAGAAAAAGAAATTTCTTTATCAATAATCTCCAAAATTATTATTTTATATAAACTATTCTTTGATATAAAATTATTTCTTTCAATATCTATGATAATAATATCAATAACAATATTTTTTCTAGAACATCCACTTTCCATAGGAATAATAATTTTAATTCAAACTACTTTTATTTGCTTATTAACAGGAATATTAATTAATACATATTGATTTTCTTATATTTTATTTTTAACTTTTTTAGGAGGTTTATTAGTTTTATTTATTTATGTATCAAGAATTGCTTCTAATGAATTATTCAAAAATAATTTTTTTTTTAGAAAAATTATTATTATAGGTTTTACCCTAATTATAATATTTAGAATATTTTTTATAAATAAATTAAACTTAATAAATTTTATATTTAACGATGAAATAAATAATTTTTTTAATTGAAATTTATTTTTTAACAATGAAAATAAAATTAATCTATCTAAATTATATAATAATCAAACATTTTTAATAATAATAATAATAATTATCTATCTTTTTATTGCTTTAATTGCAGTAGTTAAAATCACTAATATTTTTTTTGGGCCTTTACGATGTTCAAACTAACTAATTATATATATATATATATATATACTAATGATAAATAATTATAAACCTTTACGAAAAACTCACCCTATCCTTAAAATTATTAATGGATCTCTCATCGACTTACCATCACCATCTAATATCTCAACATGATGAAATTTTGGTTCCCTTCTAGGATTATGTTTAATAATTCAGATTTTAACTGGACTTTTTTTAACAATATATTATACAGCTAATATTGAAATAGCATTTTTTAGTGTAAATTATATTTGTCGAAATGTAAATTATGGATGATTAATCCGTACTCTTCATGCCAATGGAGCATCATTCTTTTTTATTTGTGTATATCTTCATATTGGACGAGGAATTTATTATGAATCATTTAACTTAAAATATACATGAATAATTGGTATCATTATTCTATTCTTATTAATAGGAACAGCTTTTATAGGTTATGTACTACCTTGAGGTCAAATATCTTTTTGAGGAGCAACTGTAATTACTAATCTTTTATCTGCAATTCCATATTTAGGTAATATATTAGTTAATTGAATTTGAGGAGGATTTGCAGTAGATAATGCTACACTAACACGATTTTACACATTTCATTTTCTTTTACCCTTCATTTTAGCTATAATAACTATAATTCACCTATTATTTTTACATCAAACAGGATCAAATAATCCCCTAGGTATTAATAGAAATTTAGATAAAATTCCCTTTCACCCATTTTTTTCATTTAAAGATTTAGTTGGATTTTTTATTATATTATTTTTATTAATTATATTAACAATAGTAAATCCTTATTTATTAGGAGATCCTGATAATTTTATTCCCGCCAACCCACTTGTTACACCAGTTCATATCCAACCTGAGTGATACTTTTTATTTGCTTATGCCATTTTACGATCAATTCCTAATAAATTAGGGGGGGTAATTGCCTTAGTAATATCTATTTTAATTTTAATTATTTTACCAATAACCTCTAACAAGAAAATTCAAGGAATTCAATTTTATCCTGTTAATCAAATTTTATTTTGATCTATAGTTACAACAGTAATTCTTTTAACTTGAATTGGAGCACGACCAGTAGAAGAACCTTATATTATTACAGGGCAACTTCTAACTATAATTTATTTTTCATATTTTATTTTAAACCCATTAGTAAGTAAATATTGAGATAATTTTATTTTTAACTAATTAATGAGCTTGTTAAAGCATTTGTTTTGAAAACTTAAGAAAGAATTAAATATTCTATTAATTTATACTAAAAAAATATATTTAAATAAAAAAAATTTTTGTGCCAATAAATAACATTAAAAAATTTAAAGAAATAGGTAAATAACTTTTTCAAGCTAAATATATTAATTTATCATAACGATATCGAGGTAAAGTCCCTCGAACCCAAATAAAGAAAAATGAAATAAATACTAACTTTAGATAAAAAAAAACTCTTAATCTATAACCCCCTATATATATTAAAACAAACAATATTCTTATAAATAAAATTCTAGAATACTCCGCTAAAAAAATTAAAGCAAATCCCCCACTTCTATACTCAATATTAAATCCTGAAACTAATTCTCTTTCCCCCTCAGCAAAATCAAATGGAGTTCGATTAGTTTCAGCTAATCTGGATGATAATCAACATAAAGATAAAGGTAATATAATAAACATAAATCAAATCATCGTCTGATAATTATTGAACTTTAATAAATTAAAATCTATAATTAAAATAATAACAGATAACATAATTAAAGCTAATCTAACCTCATAAGAAATAGTCTGAGCTACAGCTCGTAAACCACCTAATAAAGCAAAATTTGAATTAGATGATCAACCAGAAACTATTAAAGTATATACCCCCATACTTGTACAACAAAAAAAAAATAAAAATCCTAAATTAAATCTAATTATATTAAAATAATAAGGAATAACCATTCAAATTAATAAAGACAAAAAAAATCTAAAAATAGGAGAAAAATAATAAGCAAAATAATTAGAATATAAAGGATAAGTTTGCTCCTTAGTAAATAACTTAATAGCATCACTAAAAGGTTGTAAAATTCCTATAAAACCTAATTTATTAGGACCTTTACGAATTTGAATATAACCTAAAACTTTCCGCTCTAATAAAGTTAAAAAAGCAACTCCAATTAAAACCCCCAAAACTAATATAATTATACCAATTAAAATTAATAAATAATCTTTTAAAATCATTTACTACCTATATAATAAAATTTATATATTTATGATTTCTAAAACCATTACACTTATCTGCCAAAATAGTTTTAAATTTAATTTCTATAATTAATTTAATAAAATTCTCATAATAAAACTATTTTAAATATTTGATCCTTTCGTACTAAAATATTTTAATTATTTAAAGATAGAAACCAACCTGGCTCACACCGGTTTGAACTCAGATCATGTAAGATTTTAATGATCGAACAGATCAAAATTTTAAACTTTTGCACTTAAATTTTATCTTAATCCAACATCGAGGTCGCAAACTTTTTTTTTTATTTGAACTAAAAAAAAAAATTACGCTGTTATCCCTAAGGTAATTTAATCTTTTAATCATAATTTATGGATCATTTATTCATTTATTAATGTTAATATATATATAGTATATATATATATATATTATATAAAAAAAGTTATTTTTGTTTTTTTATCACCCCAATAAAATATTAATTTCAATTTAAATTTTAAATTAATAAAAAAATCTATAATTAAAACTAATATTAAACTCTATAGGGTCTTCTCGTCTTTTAAATATATTTTAACTTTTTAATTAAAAAATTAAATTCTAAAAATAAATACAAGACAGTCTATATCTCATCCAATCTTTCATACAAGTCACCAATTAAGAGACTAATGATTATGCTACCTTTGTACAGTCAAAATACTGCAGCCCTTTAATTATAAATCAGTGGGCAGACTAGACTTTAAATTATTAATCAAAAAGACATGTTTTTGATAAACAAGTGAATATAAGTTTTTGCCGAATTCCTTATTATTACTTAACAAATAAATTAAATATTATGTTAATTAATTTTATTTATACTAATTTTATCATTATACCTAAAATTATTTAATTAAATTTTTTTTTTTTATAAAAAATTAAATTTAATATTAAATTTTATTTTTAATGAAATTATTTATAAAAAATTATAATTTATAAACAATATAAATTTTAAAATTTTCAAATATTTTTTTAATAAATTATAAAAATTTAAATTAAAGCTTATCCCTTAAAATATTAAAATTAACATTAAAAAAAATTTTTTATTTAATTTTTAATAATTAATTAAATTTAAAATTAAATTTTTTTCTAAAAAAACTAGATATATTTAAAAACGATTAACATTTCATTTCTAATTAAATATTAAAAATATTTTTGCTACAATAAATTTTATAATTAATTAACTCTTTTAAATTCGAGAATTATTTAATAAAAAATTTTTTATTGAAAAACTCTGATACACAAGATACAATAATTAAAATTTACTTTTTTTATAATCAATTTTCACATATTTCAAAATTCTTTCACAATACTAATCCACTATAAATTATATAATTTTTTCTTTAAAAATACTTTAACCCCCATTATAATATTTTTAATTAAAATTATTTTTATTAATTTTATCTATACTAATTTTCCCCCAATCAAATTAAATAAATAATATTATCTTTTCAATGTAAATGAAATGCTTTAATCAAGCTCTAATTTGTATTTCTAGAAACACTTTCCAGTACCTCTACTTTGTTACGACTTATTTCAATTTATAAATGAAAGCGACGGGCAATATGTACATATTTTAATTTTTAATCATTTTAATAAATTAAATAAAATTACATTTAAATCCACTTTCAATTTAATTTTTCAATTAAATATCCATATAAATAAATTTATTGTAATCCATTATATTCTTAATTATAATCTGCATCTTGATCTGATTTAATTTTTATTTTAAAATTTAAAATATTAAAATTATTTAAAAATATTTTTTTAACAACGATATACAAAATTTTTAATTAAGTAAAATTATTCGTGGATTATCAATTAATAAATAGATTCCTCTAAATGAACTAAAATACCGCCAAATTATTTAAGTTTCAATAAACAATTATATACTATTTTAGTATTTTAATTTAAATTTTTAATAATAGGGTATCTAATCCTAGTTTATATTAAAATTTATTAAATCATATTTTTAATAATAATTTTTAATTAAATTAAAATTTCACCTAATAATTTAATATTTTAATTAAATAATTATTTATATTTATTAATATTCTAATAAAATTCAATTCAACTTTTGTATAACCGCAACTGCTGGCACAAAATTTGTTATTAATTTTTATATTACTAAATCTTAATCTCTTAAATTTTTAATGTTAATTACTACTAATAAAATTAATTATTATTAAAATAATTAAAACTTTACACTAAAATTTATATGTAAAATAAATTTTTAAAAAACTTTATAAATCATAAAAAATTTATTTATATGTAATTTTTTTTGCATAGATTTTTTTTTTTTTTTTTTTTATATTAAACATATAAATTATATATTATTATATTAAATATTTATATATTATATTATTATATTAAATATTTATATATTATATTATTATATTAAATATTTATATATTATATTATTATATTAAATATTTATATATATTATTATATTAAATATTTACATATTATATTATTATATTAAATATTTAAATATTATATTATTATATTAAATATTTAATATTAATTAATAGTAATTATTAAATATTATATAATTTCTTTTTTCTTTTAAGTAATATTCATATTGAAAATCTCATTTGCCATTTAAATCTTTATAAATTAATGTTAATTATTAAATTTTATATATTTATATACTTATTTAATAATTAAATTTATATTAATATTAAATATTTATATATTATATTATTATATTAAATATTTATATATTATATTATTATATTAAATATTTATATATTATATTATTATATTAAATATTTATATATATTATTATATTAAATATTTATATATTATATTATTATATTAAATATTTAAATATTATATTATTATATTAAATATTTATATATATTATTATATTAAATATTTATATATTATATTATTATATTAAATATTTAAATATTATATTATTATATTAAATATTTAATATTAATTAATAGTAATTATTAAATATTATATAATTTCTTTTTTCTTTTAAGTAATATTCATATTGAAAATCTCATTTGCCATTTAAATCTTTATAAATTAATGTTAATTATTAAATTTTATATATTTATATACTTATTTAATAATTAAATTTATATTAATATTAAATATTTATATATTATATTATTATATTAAATATTTATATATTATATTATTATATTAAATATTTATATATTATATTATTATATTAAATATTTATATATATTATTATATTAAATATTTATATATTATATTATTATATTAAATATTTAAATATTATATTATTATATTAAATATTTATATATATTATTATATTAAATATTTATATATTATATTATTGTATTAAATATTTAAATATTATATTATTATATTAAATATTTAATATTAATTAATAGTAATTATTAAATATTATATAATTTCTTTTTTCTTTTAAGTAATATTCATATTGAAAATCTCATTTGCCATTTAAATCTTTATAAATTAATGTTAATTATTAAATTTTATATATTTATATACTTATTTAATAATTAAATTTATATTAATATTAAATATTTATATATTATATTATTATATTAAATATTTATATATTATATTATTATATTAAATATTTATATATTATATTATTATATTAAATATTTAAATATTATATTATTATATTAAATATTTAATATTAATTAATAGTAATTATTAAATATTATATAATTTCTTTTTTCTTTTAAGTAATATTCATATTGAAAATCTCATTTGCCATTTAAATCTTTATAAATTAATGTTAATTATTAAATTTTATATATTTATATACTTATTTAATAATTAAATTTATATTAATATTAAATATTTATATATTATATTATTATATTAAATATTTATATATTATATTATTATATTAAATATTTATATATTATATTATTATATTAAATTTTTACTATTAGTTAATAATAATCATTAAATATGTAATTTTTCAAATAATATTTATATTGAAAATTTTATTTATTATTTAAATTTTTATAAATTAATATTAATTATCAATTTACATATTTGGATGTTGAATTGGACAATTATATATATATATATATATGTATTTATCATTTAATTAATATCTAAACCATTTTTAATAATTTTTATATAAATAATAAAAAATTGATTAATTAAAAATAAGCTAAATTAAGCTTTTGGGTTCATACCCCAACTATAAAGGAATACCCTTTTTTTTAAAAATAAAGTGCCTGAAAAAAGGATTATTCTGATAGGATAAATTATGTAGAATTCTACCTTTATTATATTTTATAGAATCAAACTATATCTAACAATATCAAAAATTATTGTGCATCATACACTAAAATATATCAATGAATTTTTAATTCTAATATGAAATAAATATTTATTTCTATTTTAAATTTTTTTTTTTATAAACTCCAATAAAATATTCTTTATATTTATTCTCTTTTTTAGAACATTAATTTCTATTTCCTCTAACTCATGATTTGGATGTTGAATTGGACTAGAAATTAATTTACTGAGATTTATCCCCCTAATCTCTAACTCAAAAAATTTATTCTCATCAGAAGCATCATTAAAATATTTTCTTATTCAATCTATTGCTTCAATTAATTTTTTATTTATTATTTTAATAAAAATATTATTTTTTAATATTGAAATAAATAACTTAATATCAATAATAATAAATTCTTCACTATTAATAAAAATAGGATCTACCCCCTTTCATTTCTGATTTCCTAATATTATAGAAGGTTTAAATTGATTAAATTGTTTTATTTTAATAACATGACAAAAAATTTCCCCAATAATTCTACTTTCTTATTATTTTTTTGATAAATTTTTAATTTTAATTTTAATTTTAAATGTTACTATTGGAGCAATTGGAGGATTAAACCAAACCTCTTTACGAAAATTATTAGCATTTTCATCAATTAATAATTTAGGGTGAATACTATCTTCAATTATAATTAGAGAAAATCTATGATTATTTTATTTTATTTTTTATTCATTTTTAAACAGAATTATATGTTTTATATTCTTTATATTAAATATTTATTTTATCAATCAATTATTTATTGTTAATTTTAATAATATGATTAAAATATCCCTAATAATTAATTTTCTATCTTTAGGGGGTTTACCTCCATTTATTGGATTTTTTCCTAAATGAATAATAATTAATTTTATATTAAAAAATAATTTTTTTATTTTAACATTTATTTTTATTATAATAAGATTAATTATACTTTTATATTATATTCGTATTATTTACTCTTCAATAATATTTAATTATTTAAAATTAAAATGATTTAAAATTAAAATTAAAAATAATTTTTTTTATACAATTAATTTTTTAAGAATGATTTCTTTATTAGGTATAATTACTAGAACCTTATTTTATTTTTAAGGTTTTAAGTTAAATTAAACTAATAATCTTCAAAATTATTTATAAAGAAAGATTTCTTTAAGCCTTAGATCTTTCTTCACATCTTAAAATTTGCAATTTTATATTATATAATTTAACTATAAGACTAATTAATAATAAAAGAGAATTCTTCCCGTTAATAAATTTACAATTTATCGCTTTAACCTCAGCCATTTTATTAGCGAAAATGACTTTATTCTACAAATCATAAAGATATTGGAACATTATATTTTATTTTCGGTATTTGAGCTGGAATAATTGGAACTTCTTTAAGATTATTAATTCGAGCTGAATTAGGAAATCCAGGATCACTAATTGGTGATGATCAAATTTATAACACTATTGTAACTGCTCATGCTTTTATTATAATTTTTTTTATAGTAATACCTATTATAATTGGTGGATTTGGAAATTGATTAGTACCTCTAATATTAGGAGCACCTGATATAGCTTTCCCACGAATAAATAACATAAGATTTTGATTACTACCCCCTTCTATTATATTATTAATTTCAAGAAGAATTGTAGAAAACGGAGCAGGAACAGGATGAACAGTTTACCCCCCACTTTCATCAAATATTGCCCATAGAGGAAGTTCTGTAGATCTTGCCATTTTTTCTTTACATTTAGCTGGAATTTCATCAATTTTAGGAGCTGTTAACTTTATTACAACTATTATTAATATACGACCTAATAGTATATCATTAGATCAAATACCATTATTTGTGTGAGCTGTAGGAATTACAGCCTTATTATTACTTCTCTCTCTTCCTGTATTAGCTGGAGCTATTACAATATTATTAACTGATCGAAATCTTAATACTTCATTTTTTGACCCAGCTGGAGGAGGTGATCCTATTTTATATCAACATTTATTTTGATTTTTTGGTCATCCAGAAGTTTATATTTTAATTTTACCAGGATTTGGTATAATTTCTCATATTATTTCCCAAGAAAGAGGTAAAAAGGAAACATTTGGATGTTTAGGAATAATTTATGCTATATTAGCAATTGGATTATTAGGATTTGTAGTTTGAGCTCATCATATATTTACAGTAGGAATAGATATTGATACTCGAGCTTATTTTACTTCAGCCACTATAATTATTGCTGTACCAACCGGAATTAAAATTTTTAGTTGATTAGCTACCCTTCACGGTACTCAAATTAATTATAGTCCCTCAATACTATGAAGATTAGGATTTGTTTTTCTATTTACAGTAGGAGGACTTACAGGAGTAATCTTAGCTAATTCATCAATTGATGTAACTCTTCATGATACTTATTATGTAGTTGCTCATTTCCATTATGTATTATCTATAGGAGCTGTATTTGCTATTATAGGAGGATTTGTTCACTGATATCCATTATTTACTGGATTATCTTTAAACCCCTATTTATTAAAAATTCAATTTTTTACAATATTTATTGGAGTAAACTTAACATTTTTTCCTCAACATTTTTTAGGATTAGCTGGTATACCTCGTCGATATTCTGATTATCCTGATACTTATACTTCATGAAATATTATTTCTTCTTTAGGTTCATACATCTCCCTTATTGCAACAATGTTAATATTAATTATTATTTGAGAATCTATAGTAAAAAAAACGAATTATTTTATTTCCTTTAAATATAAATTCTTCAATTGAATGATATCAAAATCTTCCACCAGCTGAACATTCTTATAATGAACTTCCTATTCTAAGAAATTTCTAATGTGGCAGATTATATGTAATGGATTTAAACCCCATTTATAAAGGAATATCCTTTTTTTAGAAATGGCAACATGATCTAATTTTAATCTTCAAAATAGAACTTCACCATTAATAGAACAAATTATTTTCTTCCATGATCATACTTTAGTTATTTTAATTATAATTACTATTTTAGTAGGGTATTTAATAATTAGATTATTTTTTAATTCTTATATTAATCGGTTTTTATTAGAAGGACAAATAATTGAATTAATTTGAACAATTTTACCAGCAATTACTTTAATTTTTATTGCTTTACCTTCTTTACGTTTATTATATTTATTAGATGAATTAAATAACCCACTAATTACTTTAAAATCTATTGGCCATCAATGATATTGAAGTTATGAGTATTCGGATTTTAATAACATTCAATTTGATTCTTACATAATCCCCCAAAATGAAATAAAAAATGATAGTTTCCGTCTTTTAGATGTAGATAATCGAATTGTTATCCCTATAAATAATCAAATTCGTATTATAGTTACAGCCACTGATGTTATTCACTCCTGAACTATTCCATCTCTAGGGGTTAAAGTTGATGCTAATCCAGGTCGATTAAACCAGACTAATTTTTTTATTAATCGACCAGGAATTTTTTATGGGCAATGTTCTGAAATTTGTGGTGCTAATCACAGATTTATACCCATTGTAATTGAAAGAATTTCAATTAAAAATTTCATTAATTGAATTAATAATTATTCTTCATTAGATGACTGAAAGCAAGTATTGGTCTCTTAAACCATTTTATAGTAAATTAGCAATTACTTCTAATGATAAAGAATTAGTTAATTTATAACATAAATATGTCAAATTTAAATTATTACATGAGTAATATTCTTTTATCCCTCAAATAATACCAATTAATTGAATATTGTCATTCTTTTTTTTTATTTGTATCTTTATTCTATTTAATATTATAAATTATTATATTTTTAACTTAAAATCAGATAACTCAAAAAATATTAAAAAAATAACCTC
This sequence comes from Apotomis turbidana, assembly GCA_905147355.2. NCBI lineage: Eukaryota > Metazoa > Arthropoda > Insecta > Lepidoptera > Tortricidae > Apotomis > Apotomis turbidana. Next base: position 2,372 of record LR990308.2, on the reverse strand, counting down.
AAAAAATTTTAACTGAAAATGATAAATAACTTATTTTCAATTTTTGACCCAACAACTAATTTGTTAAATCTTTCAATTAACTGAGTTAGAACTTTAATTGGATTAATATTTATTCCATATTATTTTTGATTAATTCCTAACCGATTTATAGTATTATGAAATTTAATTTTACACACTTTACATAAAGAATTTAAAATTTTACTAGGAAATAATGGAATAAATGGATCAACTTTTATTTTTATTTCAATATTTTCATTTATTTTATTTAATAATTTCTTAGGATTATTTCCATATATTTTTACAAGTACTAGTCATTTAACCTTGTCCATATCAATTTCTTTACCGTTATGATTAAGTTTTATATTTTATGGATGAATTAACAACTCACAACATATATTTGCACATATAATCCCTCAAGGTACTCCAGGTATTTTAATACCTTTCATAGTATTAATTGAAACTATTAGTAATATCATTCGACCAGGAACTTTAGCTGTTCGATTAACAGCTAATATAATTGCAGGACATCTTTTAATAACTTTATTAAGAAGTACTGGACCCAGAATAACTTCTTATTTAATTGGATTTTTAATTTTAATTCAAATTTTATTAATAATTTTAGAATCAGCTGTAGCTGTTATTCAATCATATGTAATTTCTATTTTAAGAAATCTTTATGCTAGAGAAGTTAATTAACTACAAATGACAAATCAACATAATCATCCATATCATTTAGTAGATTATAGTCCTTGACCATTAACAGGAGCTATCGGAGTTTTAACTTTAGTTACAGGTATAGTAAAATGATTCCATAATTTTAACATAAATTTATTAATTTTAGGATATTTAATTACAATTTTAACCATATATCAATGATGACGAGATATTTGTCGTGAGGGTACAATACAAGGTAAACATACAATCTTAGTCTCAAAAGGATTAAGATGAGGAATAATCCTATTTATTATCTCCGAAGTATTTTTTTTCATTTCATTTTTTTGAGCTTTTTTCCACAGAAGTTTATCACCTAATATTGAAATTGGAATAATATGACCCCCTATAAGAATTATTCCATTTAACCCCTTTCAAATTCCACTTTTAAATACAATTATTCTTATTACGTCAGGAATTACTGTAACTTGAGCTCATCATGCTTTAATAGAAAATAACTATACTCAAACTACCCAAGGTCTTTTTATAACAGTAATATTAGGTATTTATTTTACAATTCTTCAAGCATATGAATATGTTGAAGCACCTTTCACTATTGCAGATAGAATTTATGGATCAACATTTTTTATAGCAACAGGATTTCATGGCCTTCATGTTATAATCGGAACAATTTTCTTATTTATTTGTTTATTGCGACATGTAAATAATCATTTCTCTAGAAATCATCATTTTGGATTCGAAGCAGCTGCTTGATATTGACATTTTGTAGATGTAGTATGATTATTTCTTTATATTTCTATTTACTGATGAGGAAATTAACTATTTATATAATATATTTAGTATATTTGACTTCCAATCAAAAAGTTTAATTTTTATTAATATAAATAATTATTATAATAATGTTAATTTCTATTATTTTTATTATTTTATCTAATATTATAATATTTGTTTCAATAATTTTATCTAAAAAATCATTTATTGACCGAGAAAAATCATCCCCCTTTGAATGTGGATTTGACCCAAGCTCTTCAGCTCGAATTCCCTTTTCATTACATTTTTTTTTAATTACAGTTATTTTTTTAATTTTTGATGTTGAAATTGCTTTAATTTTTCCTATAATTTCAACTTTTATATCAGTAAATTTAATTATTTGATCAAAAATTAGATATTTTTTCATATTAATCTTAATCTTAGGACTATATCATGAATGAAATCAAAATATATTAAAATGAACTGATTAATAATATTTTAAGGATAATAGTTTAATAAAAACATTTGATTTGCAATCAAAAAATATTAAATATTTAATTTATCTTAATAAAATAAGAAGCAATTTTGCATTTAATTTCGACTTAAAAGAAAGAGTTTTACTAACTCCTTATTTATTTAATTGAAACCAAAATAGAGGTATATCACTGTTAATGATAAAATTGAAATTTATTTCCAATTAAATCCTAGAAATAAAAAGAATAAAATAAAGCTGCTAACTTTATTTTTAGTGGTTAAATTCCATTATTATTTCTATTTATATAGTTTAAATAAAACATTACATTTTCATTGTAAAAATAAAAATAAAAATTTTTTATAAATATATATATATATATATATATATATACATATATATATATATATATATATTTAAAGATTAAAAATCTCCTTAATATCTTCAATATTATGCTCTAAGTTATAAGCTATTTAAA
>CAJHVK020000015.1:0-19995 GCA_905147355.2 Apotomis turbidana | reverse complement strand
TAGCAGATAGCCAGGTGGAAGACTTTGTTTTCATTTTCGATGCGATTGATCTTTCTATAGCTCGTCGTTTGTTAAGGGATAGTTTGGCCAATATAGTGTCTAAAAGTTCGTCGTCACGAGCATCTTATTGTTCGGCTCTCTTTGCGTGCGTCAATCAGTCTACATGTTGTGTCATGATCAAAGCCGATGAGAGGATTAAACAGCCTTTTTTGGAAGAATTGTAGCTCAAATTATTCTCGGTAGACGGATTAGATATTGCCAAACCACCTTTATGCACAGGAAGGGAAAACAGATCGGCTTCGTCGGGGGTGATGTCAGAAGGCTTGTGTTATGGATACTAGACGACGATATACGTACTTATATAGATAAATATATCTTATCTTATCTTATTATGGGGGTCTTTACGGATACACTTCGACCCAATGGTATCTTTTGTGTAGTTACCCCTTGTTGCACCTACTCAAAGGATTGTTCCACCACCTCCATATATCGGATGATGGAACCAGTTGGTAGTGCCTGGAATTCCTTCGGTTCTGGGTAACCAATACCGAATTCCTTCATTCTAAGGCGAGGGCATGACATCCACACAGTATGTGCTTCATTGTCTCTGCCTCCTCGCCACACATTCTACAATCTGTATTGTCAGACAGTCCCAACTTGGCCAATAGTCCTTTGACCCCAAAGTGACCAATAAAAACCCCGGTTATGATTCGGAGTTGTCTTTTGCTGGACTTCCATAATTTCTTGGTCCAGCCTGATTCTATACATTCCATGAATAGCTTTGAGTGCCTCAAGCCTGCCATTTTCCTCCATTCTTGTTGGTGCTGGTTTTTGGCATAGTCCTTGATGGCTGTTGCTATGGTTCCCTGCGAGAGACCCACACATGGTTCAGGTCCTATGAAACTTGTCGCAGACCCTTTTCTAGCAAGTTCATCTGCAATTTCATTACCGATGAAGCCTTCATGCCCTGGGATCCATACCAGTTGCACCTTATTGTGCCTTCCGAGCTTGTTCAAAACTAGGACGCCATTACATAATAAGTCGCCTATAGCGGCCTTGTTTCTAGACTTAAGCAAGGCGTTTGACTTCGTGGGCCACTCGTTATTACTAGATAAGTTGGAAAAATATGGCATACGGGGAAATACGCTAAATTGGATTCAAAGTTACCTTTCTGATCGAATGCAATGTACAGAAATTCAAAAAATTATAAACAAGGAGCAAGTATCAGTAAGGTCGCAATACAAAAACAATCCCTGTGGAGTGCCCCAAGGGAGCATTTTGGGCCTTTATTATTCCTGCTATACATAAATGATTTGCCAAACCACCTAAACCACAAGTGTATAATGTTTGCTGACGACACGACCCTATTAGTTAAGTCAGATGATATAAATAGCTTTAATAAGGATTTAACAGAAACTTTAATTGATGTAATTAAATGGTTAGATGACAATAATTTAAAAATTAATATTAATAAGACATGCTTAATTCAATTTAGAACATTTAGACATACAGATAATAAACTAGATATACAATATAAAAATGAAAAAGTACAGGAAGTTGAAACAGTAAAATTTCTTGGTGTTCACCTAGATAAGTTTTGTAGCTGGAAAACTCACGTTGATTATGTCTGTGAAAGGCTAGATAAATTTGTATTTGCTTTGAGGAGGTTAAGCAGCACTTCTTCTAGAGAGGTAGCTTTGATAGCTTATCACGGACATGTGTCCTCTATTCTAAGCTACGGACTGTTACTATGGGGTAACAGTGTCGACACCGAACGAGCGTTTAGGGTACAAAAAAAATGTCTACGGGCCGCTTGCAATGCCCACTATCTCGCACCATGCAGACCTTTATTCATGTCTACAGAAGTCCTTCCCTTGCCGTGTATGTACATAAGACAGATTTCCATATTGGTAAAGGAGCACCCTGAATATTTTGATACACGAGATCGCTACTTTCCCAGGTCAACGCGACACAAGGATAAAATACACTTGCCAAGAGGAAACCTTAACATATTTAGGAATAATTGTTACTGTATGGCAATCCGAATATTCAATAAACTTCCACAACAAGTCAAGGATTGCCATCCAAGGACGTTCAAAAGTACACTTAATAAATGGCTTTTGTCCAAGTGTTTTTATTCTGTCAGAGAATTCTTGACGGACAATAATACAAATACTTAATTAGAGGAATTTTAATGTAATTGAATTATCGGGTGTTCCAGAAAGTATAAGCACATATTTGAAGTGCTACTATTTTTTTCTGAATAACGATAAGAAAAAAGTTTAAATATAGGTTTTCTGTTTCCATGGTTACCAACCAATACGGTTATTATTTGAAGTGCCTTTCTGTAAAATACTCAAAATGCGAGGCATTTCACCAGAAAAACGTAAAATTATCGTGCACAAATGGTGTACAGGCCCTAACATAACGTTAAAACAGTTGGCGAAAACGGAGGGAGTCAGCATCGGAGCCGTACGTACAGCTATACGAAAGTACGGCGAAGAATACTCTTTTTGCGATGCACCCAAAAGCGGCCGAAAACCGGGACCTGCAAACCGAAATTTAGACCGGAAAATCGCTCAAGCATTCAGGAGAAAACCCGATCTATCTGTTAGGGATGTGGCCAAAAAACTACAGACATCGGCAAGCAATGTTCATCGAGCCAAAGCAAGAATTGGTCTTAAAACATTAAAAAAACAGAAAAAAACAAAACGAAGCAGCAAGCAGGCCGCAAGTGTAAAGCCAAGAGCTCGAAAATTTTATGATACTCTGTTGTGCCGAAAATCAGCATGTATTATTATGGATGACGAGACTTACATAAAATTTGATTATAAAATGCTCCCAGGTGATCAATTTTATACCGTACGAGAGGGCCAGGATATCAGTGATGCCAACAAATCCATCTTCACGGAAAAATTCAGTAAAAAAGCAATGGTTTGGCAAGCTATTTGTGAGTGCGGTAAATTATCTAAGCCATTTGTGACTACGCAAACAATGAAGTCCAATACCTACATCACCGAGTGCTATTTAAGCACTGCCGTCGCTTACTGCCAATGATCCGCGAGCATGATGGACCTGTGTTATTTTGGCCGGATTTGGCATCCGTGCACTACTCGAAGAACACGTTAGCTTGGTATAAAGATAACAAAGTCGAATACGTGCCTAAGGATAAGAATCCTCCGAACTGCCCAGAAGCCAGGCCTATTGAGACTTTTTGGGCACTTACCAAATCTCCGGAAAAACACCAAGCCTGCGGATTCCATTGAGGCTTTCAAAAGAAACTGGTTGAAAGCCTCCAAAGTCGTCGTTAACAAGTCTGTGCTGAAGCTTATGTCTAGTGTCAGGTCCAAGGTCCGGTCTTTGGCTTACAATTAATGATGTTGTTTTTTTTTTTATTTGATTGGTTACACAATATGTTTATTGCATGATTCATTATAAAAAATGGTTAAAAATTAATATTGCTTCGTTTAATTCTATATAGAACTCGTGCTTATACTTTCTGGAACACCCGATATTTATTATTTGACAATGAATTATTAACTATTTATTGAATTATTTTCTATGAGATTATTATTTGTCATTACCATTATTATTGTACCTTTTTTTTATGGATCATAAAATTATTGATGAAATTATGAATATGCATGGACTTGAATAATTATTACCATTGTTTAAAATGTATAGTAAATAAGCATAAAATCTTTGACATTCTCGTATTTATATTAATGCACGCTATTTACCCATATTTTGAAAAATGTAATATAAATTCACATGCCTGTAAGGGCAGAATGTATGAATTGACAATTCCAAAGCATATAAATATCCTTACTGACAGCAAAAGCTCTCTTCAACACATAGCTCGATGTGGCTCAGGTGAACGGTGCTTTTCTTTGGCTTATAAAATCTTGGAACAAATTTATTGTATTCAGAGTTCTGGAAAGAGTTTGAAATTGCAATGGGTTCCGTCACATATTGGTTTGGCAGGCAACGAGGAGGCTGATCGACTGGCCGGGACGGCTGCTTCTGAGGGACTGGAGATTAATATTGCGCCCGACTTTTCAGAGGTAGTCGCACGATACAGAACAAAGTCTTTTACTATTTGGAAACAATATTTTGATGATCGATCTCGCGTTAAGGGGATTTGGTATAAGACTATCCAGTCGGAGCCTCCTCGTATTCCCTGGTTTGATCACGCCAAGTTGTGTAGGGCAACTGTTGTTCAAGCTTTCAGGCTTAGGTCCGGACATGTTCCATTGAATAAGTTTGCACATCTTATGAAGAAAACAGCCTCGCCGAATTGTGAAGAGTGTGGAGTAGTTGAAGATGTGCAACACTTTTTAATGGAATGTGTCCGGACTCGAGCTAAAAGGCAGATATTACTTCGGGACTGGGGAGGGTGATTCTATTCACGTAGGAGTGTTCAATTCAATATTGGCGGAACCCTTATCGGAACCGGCAAAATTTGTATACAGTTTTTTTTTATCTAAATAGTGTATACAAATTTAGTTGTTTTCGTGTACATGTTATTTTTAAGTTTATACGGTTTGTGTTTTTATTTATCTATTTTTTTTAGATGAATGATTTTGTGTATTAGGCCTGCTGGAGCTGGCATGTTCATTAAAATGATCAAAGCTCCTTAATTAAAAGATAAAAAAAAAATATCACCTTATGTACGCACCATATATTCTGTGAATAAATGATTATGATTATACACAAGTCTAGAATCCACTTTAGGCGCACCTAGCGCTTTAAGTGCCGCTTGACTGTCACTGAGTATGTAGAGGTGCTTCCCTCTGGTAAGTCTATCTATGTTCTCCTGGGCACAGGCGATCATAGCGTATGTCTCCGCTTGGAAGACAGTCGCATAACCTCCCATACTTGTACTTGCATTGAAGGGTAACCTATCTCAAACACTAAAAACCATTGACGGAATTTCATTTGTCCGAAAACTATTCGAATTATTATCGTTTGTCCGATGACAGGATTCGTACATTTTTCTATTCACCATTTCACATTTAGTAGAAGTATCGTTTGTCCGAATAACTTTTCCCGTCACATTCACTTGCCCTATGAGTTGTTACGTATTTTTTTTCGTAGCCCATTTTTCATTTACCTAATGATTCTTTTGGCACTACATACATTTCAACAAATTTTCAGTTAACCTTTTAACTTTTCCCGCCCCATTCACTTGCCCTGTAAATTGAGATGTCTTTCGTTTAATACCCATTCTTTCATTTACGAGATATTTTTGGCATTACATAAGAACTGCGACCACAACAGCGCGCCAGCCGAGCGAGTGAACCTAGCGTGCCGCGGCAGCAGCCGGCAAAGCTCCAAAACCGACCTGGCTGGGTTAGGTTAGGTTAGAACTGTGACCACAAAAGCGCGCGAGCCGAGCGAGCGAAGCTAGCGTGCCGCGGCAGCAGCCGGAAAAGCTCCAAAACCGACCTGGCTGGGTTAGGTTAGGTTAGAACTGTGACCACAAAAGCGCGCGAGCCGAGCGAGCGAAGCTAGCTTGCCGCGGCAGCAGCCAGCAAAACTCCAAAACCGACCTGGCTGGGTTAGGTTAGGTTAGAACTGTGACCACAAAAGCGCGCGAGCCGAGCGAGCGGAGCTAGCTTGCCGCGGCAGCAGCCGGCAAAACTCCAAAACCGACCTGGCTGGGTTAGGTTAGGTTAGAACTGTGACCACAAAAGCGCGCGAGCCGGGCGAGGGAGGCTAGTGTCGCGAAATGTCGCGATATTTGCGTGTTTCGGAACGCACCTAAATAATACATGTTGTAAGAATCCAGTTGTTGCTTGCTCAAATTTTCTTTCATTAAGTTTCTTGTGTTTTTAAAAGTAATTTGTGATAAATAAAGTGCTTGGAATCAGTGCGAGAAATTCTATTGTGCAACAGCCGGAGAGATCTGCGAAAGCTAAGTGTTCTAGCCTAAGCCTTTACAATCTTGATTTATTTATTTTCTTCCTATTTATATAGCAATGTGAAGGTACTTTAAGGGAGCGCTGGCCAGACTTTTCAGCATATCCTAGGAATCTCATGATTCTTATATTGGTCTGAATATAATATTACAGAGACCATTATGAACATAACTTTGATTTCTTTATGTAATTATATGCCAGTGTATTGATGATTATAACTTTATGATATTAATTGTAATTTATGATGATATGCATCATGGAGGACATGCACACTTTGTGGTGTCCTGGCTTTACTATTTCTCCTTGAGTAGACCAATATTCCGGCCTGCAGGCGGAATGAGGCAGCGATATGAATGCTGCCTCCATGAGATGCTGGCGGGGCATGCGTTGGGTTGCTGAACCCTAGTATTTTAATTACTGATGGATAGCGCATGAGCCCAGCCGCCTGTAAAGCCTGGGGAGTTGGTTAACTCCTGCGGGCTGGCGGACGAGCCTGTAAGCCCTGGGGAGTCGCTTGACTTCTGCAGGATTGGCATGAGTTGTTTAACTCTTTGTACTGAATAATGTCGAGTCATCGATTCGTGGTAGTTGTTTGACTCTCTATGATCATAGGCTAGTAAGCCTTCCAATACTTCAATGCTGTGTAGCAGCTTGTACTAACCATAAGTCGTGCACGCATACACGAGAGACGTGTTGAGAGCCAGCGGGTGGCCTGGTAAACAGGCACCCAGAGAGGGGGATTTGCGAGTAGTGAGATGACTCGCTCTTAAGTCGGTCCCCCGGTCTACTAGTCGTATGGTACCTTGCGACGGGCTGACGTCGGTTGATGTCAGCCCATGTATGATGATTATGAATATCTAGAGATAAGAGAATAGTGCCAGACTGATAACCTTGGGTGGATTAATTGACCCAGGATCATCAGACGTTCCTGGATCAGGAACCAAATCAATTAGTTTATATAACACTCATGGTATAACTTTAATTGTAATTTTCTATCATGAGTAATCTAATTATGGTTCGTGTAACGAGCAAACTAATAACAATTTATACTTGCTGTCACGAAGCCAACTGTAAGATATTTAACACTAATGATTAACTGGGCATATAGTTTCATTTATAGACTAACAGTATGATAATTGAGTTAACTTGTCAGTAAAGATCACATCATTGAAATATACATATAACAGTTCCAATTTAGTAATCTTTATTATATATCATTAACAGTATAGTACCTATCACAGGTGACAGGCTTGGGCACTTAGAGGTTCGACTGTGAGAATCAATGATTTATTTAACCACAGGCGGGGAAGTCGTGGGCGACCGCCATGGTGAGGAGGCGGGACTCGGTGCGCACCCTCATCGGGCGCGGCGAGTCCGGCAGTAGGACTACAACTTTGAAGGTATGGTGAAAACTATTGTAGACCTTATTATCATGCTGTAGTTATACAAGGATAGAAGAGCTAGCAATACTTTAACACTCATATAAAAGCGAAGCAGATAGAATAGCCTGAGTTACAACTGAACCAGGCCCGGGATACAGTCAGTTCCGCGTTTGGCAAGTAGCCTCATTTAACATGAGGATGGGAAAACCAAAGCGTATCCGACTGTTCGTTAGATTTCTGTGGGAAAGTAGATGCAGAACTAATAACTATTGTGGCGATAAAAACCCCATTATGCAAATTAACCCACAGCTAGCTTGCCGCGGCAGCAGCCGGCAAAACTCCAAAACCGACCTGGCTGGGTTAGGTTAGAACTGTGACCACAAAAGCGCGCGAGCCGAGCGAGCGAAGCTAGCTTGCCGCGGCAGCAGCCGGCTAAACTCCAAAACAGACCTGGCTGGGTTAGGTTAGGTTAGAACTGTGACCACAAAAGCGCGCGAGCCGAGCGAGCGAAGCTAGCTTGCCGCGGCCGCAGCCGGCAAAACTCCAAAAGCGACCTGGCTGGGTTAGGTTAGGTTAGAACCGTGACCACAAAAGCGCGCGAGCCGAGCGAGCGAAGCTAGCGTGCCGCGGCAGCAGCCGGCAAAACTCCAAAACCGACCTGGCTGGGTTAGGTTAGGTTAGAACTGTGACCACAAAAGCGCGCGAGCCGAGCGAGCGAAGGTAGCTTGCCGCGGCAGCAGCCGGTAAAACTCCAAAACCGACCCGGCTGGGTTGGGTTAGGTTAGAACTGTGACCACAAAAGCGCGCGAGCCGAGCGAGCGAAGCTAGCTTGCCGCGGCAGCAGCCGGCAAAACTCCAAAACCGACCTGGCTGGGTTAGGTTAGGTTAGAACTGTGACCACAACAGAACCACCAGTCCACTTGAGAACAGTCGAGTAGTTAATAAACCGAATCGTTACATCGGACGAATGAAACCAAAGTCATACAAAAAAAAGTCGAATAATTAATAAACCGAAACGTTACATCGGAAAACTGATATTACGGACAAATGAGATTTAGGGAGACGTATTTAGTCGAGTGAATAAAAACCCTAAACAATTAATGCCCAATCGTAAAATATCGAATTGAATTTTCGGACAAATGAAAAAAAGGTAAAATGATATTTGTCGAATAGTTTTTGTCGAAACGAAATTCGGATTAACGTTTTTAGTGTTTCAGATAGGTAACCGCATTGAAGTCGTTTGCATGAATGCCTGCTCCCGTACCTGATCCCATTTTTGATCCATCAGTGTATCAAATAATGTCCTCACCATCTGCTGTAGGTGGCTCGCGACCCTCGGCCCATTCTGCCCTCGTTGGAACTTGTACCTTGAAGTTCCTATTGAATACAAACTTAGGCTGCATTTTATCGCAGCTCATGGCTGTTATTCTGTCAAGAAAATTGTTGCTTTCCATGTTAGTGTGCTTAGTCTTCGGCGTGCAGTAACTCCACAGGTCCATTGCTTTAAAGATAAATATATACTTAAATACATAGAACAACCACGACCCAAGCACAAATATTCGAGTTTATCAAATATTTGCCCTGTCCGGGATTCGAACCCGGGACCGCCGGCTCAGTAGGCAGGGGTCTACAAACCGAGCGAAACGCGACGTTGAAATTTTCGAAATACCTAAAGTCGAAATCTAATCTAAGATACTTATCATAGCGGCTTCACACTACTCGCGAAGTTTCTCGGCGAAGTACTTGATAGATGCCAGAAGTGCGACACTACATTCAGATTCACGTAGGATCAAGTAAACAAGGTTACTTACACCGAAAACGAAATAATCATAATTTAGCAAAGTTTCACAGTATGTCAGAATATTTTGGGTAAAGTATGCTTCAGTTTAATTATTTAAATAAAAAAAATTACCAACGCGATGCGAAGTCAGTCAAGTAGTGTAAAAGGCACAGACACTAAAGTTGACGAAGTTAAGATCTTTGATCAACTTGCTCAGATCAGCCATAAATTCTGACCGTGGACACCACGCGTCTATTTAAAACAGTACGCTTGCGCAGACTTTACTCCTCTCTATTTTAGATTACGCTGATATTTCCTATATTGACCTTTCCGAGGAGCAGCTTAACAAACTTGAGCGTATTCAAAACATCTGCATTAGGTTCATATTTGGGTTACGCAAGTTTTTTTTTGTTGCTGATTCGAATAGCCCTTAGGCTGTTATCGTAAGTCGCTGTGTTGTGGCGGTAGGGTAGCCGCAGCATAAACCTCGGCACCACTTGTGTGATGCTGTCGCCGGCGCTCGGAACAGCGGATGAGTACCTAGCTGAAGCAAACTGGTCTCTTGTCCTGTCAGTTTGTAAATTTTAATCTAGCTGGGCTTTACATTTTGTGGGAGGCAAAGTGTGTGCTATCGCGGTGGGCGCCCCCGCCGGCGAAGACGCCGTCTCTGTATTGTGTGCCTGTCATTTCGCTGTCGTTAGTTACGCAAGTATGACCATGTTTCCAGTTTCCGCTACCCAAAGGTTGTCTGGAAGAGATCGCTCTTTAGCGATAAGACCGCCTATTGTCTACCATTGTTTAATTTAAGATTTCTCATGTAATATTTTTCTTGTTGGTGTGCAATAAAGTATTGTTGTTTTGTATTGTACGCGTCGCAGTGTACGAAAATAGAAAATTTCGTTGTCAAACGGTATACCCATCTCTGCCTCTCTCTGCCCAGTCTCTTATATAGAGTGAAAGAGATGGGAATCGAATTTGACAGCGAAATTTTCGTTTTTCGGAGTTGCACCTCTCGTCAGGAAGTTAGTATTCTTTGCTTGAAACTGTATCAGACAAAGTGTGCGCTTACCTTTTCTTACGCGACTAATATTGAGGTGTGTATCCGAACGCAACATATAAAATATTTCAAATAGGCAAGTTGTCAGTGTCAGATTGACAAGTCGTTGAATGTGCTACTTGACACTGTCTTGCTATCAGGACGTGGACAAATATTTGTACGGTTAATTATTCGCCATACATTAAAACGTCATACATTTGGTATCATTTTCTTTTAAGGGCGTCATGGCGAGTCTTGTCTGTAAGGTGAATTACTATTTAAATTATTAATTAGAATGAATATTGTTGATAATAATTTAATAACTACCCATAGCTTATAATGTCAATAGATTTTATACAAGTTAAATTTTCTCATGGTAGTTGAAGTAGTATTTTACTTAGTTTAGAGTTCTTGAACGTAATGACTCGTCTGAGCAACTTCGAGGTAAACAAATATACCTATGGCTCAGCACAGTTTTTTTAAATCAAAATAAAACTTATAAGTAACTTAATTATAATATAATTAATAATTGTACCACTAACACTATGGATTCAAAGTCCAAAATAAATGATTTGTATTTTTGTAACTACTTGATATAAACAATTGATACAAAGATCAAAGCTTAAAGAAAAATTGAAAAAGGAGCTACCTGGTGGAAGAGACCGGGCATCGAACCCGGTACCTCTGGATTACCGGTCCACGCGCGGTTTACGCTTCCCGGAAGTGAGATTGTAAGACCGAAGAAAATATTCGGTACCTACTTAAGTATAACGTTCTGATTATAAAATGGACATTATAAAAATATCAATTAAGTTATTGATTGTGCATTGAAGTATTTTGTTTGTGCATTTGCAATGTCTACATGATGTAAGTAGTTTTATAATATAGTTTAGTATTGGATACATGTTGTTTCATTTGCTTTGCATCTGTCTGTATTAAATATATACAAAAAACATTATATCACGACACATAACCCGTCATGTTACGACATGCAATAGATCTATTAAACGGCCAAGCTTTACTTTTTATACCAAGGTGTAGCGTTAGTAGTCAGGGCTTAGGGGCTTGGCTGTTTTGAGATGTGATAACACAAACCAATTTAAATAAAACGACTATAGACATGGTGTGTACATTTCGCACCTTTAGAATTATAGTGACCTAATTCAAGATGGTTGACATTTCAATTTTTAATTATATATTTAGAATTAAAGATACCTCATTCAAAAACTTGAAGATTTTGAATTGGGTCACTATAATTCTAAAGGTGCGATGTATTTATTTAAATTAGTTACACAGCATGACAGTAAATAAACCAAGGCACTGTGAACTACAAAATTATATTAAAAAAAAACTTAAATCTAATTTGATTTAGGCGACGTAACAGCGTGGCTCCGTTGCGTCGTCTGATCTGGTGTAGGATTCGGCAGATTGCCCCGGAACTGCCGAAACACAACACCCTTCGGCCTAAGAGAAGTCTGCCCTGCAGCGGCCGCGGCACGCGCACCACAAACGAGCTGAAGTGCACGTAGTGGCGGGACTGCAGCTGGTGCACCCTCAGCAAGAAGCCAGTCTTCCGGCGGACGTACTCCACCACATCGTCAGCCACGGCGGAGTGATGCAAGCGCGACACATAGAGCGCCTTACTCGGTGTGGCAATCCGAAGACCAGAACCAACCGGCTCGGCAGTGCCACTCAGAGTTTTGCGGGGCACCCTACGCGCCTTGCTCTTCCTTTCCACCAGTGTCAACCCCTCCTTATCCACATTGGAGCGGGAGGACTTTTCCTTATCAGGAACTCGTACTGATGCCCGGTTAGCTGCGACAGGCTGACCGGCGACGTCAGCATAAGCACGCTGACGCAACTTCGAAACTTGAGGCGGCCGCACCGGCGGGGATTACATAGGATTTTTATTCCAGATATCACTACCACTTAACCTTAAGGTGGCGAAAAGGGGAACCCCCTTTATTCGATGATTTTGAAGTTGGTAGGTATGGGGAATCAACAGCCGCTGAACCGAGTTTGATGAAATTTGATATGGTAGTTGCAGACGCCCTGAATCAATATGTACTATTCATCCCAAAAGAATTTAGTGTTACCGGTGTTACCGTGAACTGAGCGGGTAGCACGTGAAATTGACAGGAAATGTCGGTTACGAACGAAAGTTTTAACTTAATAAATAAATGTCGGACAACCTCACACAAATCGATCTAGTTCCAAATTAAGCTCAAGAAGGATTGTGTTATGGGTACTAGACGACGATATACGTAGGGGCAAGTGCTGTACCTGTGGACGGTTTTACCTGTGGACACTACTCATACCAAGAAAACGAATAACCATAGACCAATAGCAATCACTTATTTGAAAAGCATTTTTTTCATATGGCAACACTAGCTAGTCGCCATCTTTAAGGATGGCAGAAACTGAGTGTTTGTGGCTGCCGAAAGTTTTTGTGACAAAAAGTAAGATTTTTTCCTTCTTTTTAAGTATTTTTATGCAAAATCTGCAAATGTTACGGGTGTCTTTGCAGTGGCATATTAATTTATGTGGTGTAAACGTTATTTCTACAAGATTTCGTTAGTCTTAGGTAGCATTAATAGTGACCGGTATAAATTCAAAATAAAAACCGCCGAAATTGTACCTGTGGACACCTCCGTAAATGTACCTGTGGACTGTCCATAGGTACAATTATAATGAATGTACCTGTGGACAGTAAAATTAATATTTTTGTTTTATTTAGTGCCTCGTAGTAAAACTGGGAAAAAGAAACAAGATATGCCTGGACATTTTGACTTCAGTAAGGAAAGCCATAGAGACGTTTAAAATCCCAAATTCGATAATCTTTAAATACAAGAAAATAAATTACTGTCGAAATATTGGTGAAGAAGGCTTAGTATTCCTCAAAAATGATATCAGGAGGATGTTTAGCAATACGGAGGAGCAGCAGCTGTATGATTACTTAAAATTATGTTGTTATTGATTGTTGATTATTTTTCATAAAGAAATTGAGGTTTTCCTTAAGAATGTAAAGTGTCAAACGATAATTATGATACTTCTGCTGACTAATGGAGGCTTTTTAAAGTCCCATAATTATACTTGAGATTCTGCTAAGAATATTACATTTCAAGAAGAAAAAAAGTAATTATGATATGCAGAACAACTTATAATTACATGTTGATTAATTGTATGTTGTCAAATACGTTATTTTAGAAGTTTATTCTGTTTCAAAGAATGTTGTTGATTATTGTCCATAGGTACGTTACCGTCCACAGGTACGTTGTTAGTGTCCATAGGTACAAACAGTAGATGTACCTATGGACAAAATGAGTATTTTAAAAAAAAAACGTTTATCCGCTATCTCCGGATAGCTAGCGTAGAAAACATATGTGGACTTTAAAGATTGTTTAACTGTGATGAAAACAAAATAAATAATTTATTGGTAATACGCGTAGTTTTTGTCTAACAACTGATTAAAGGTCAAATTCTGGAAAGTGTCCACAGGTACAGCACTTGCCCCTACTTATATAGATAAATATAAATAAATAAATAAATATTAAGGGACAATCATACACAAATCGACCTAGTCCCAAACTAAGCAAAGCTTGTATGGGTACTAGACGACGATATACATAATATATAAATACATTTATAGAAAACATCCATGTTTGCACAAATATTTGCCCCGGCCGGGATTCGAACCCGGGACCGCCGACTCAGTAGGCAGGTGTCTACAAACCGAGCCAAACGCGTCGTCATATATACTTAAATACATAGAACAACCATGACCCAAGCACAAATATTCGAGTTTATCAAAGAAATATTTGCCCTGTCCGGGATTCGAACCCGGGACCGCCGGCTCAGTAGGCAGGTGTCTACAAACCGAGCCAAACGCGTCGTTGAAATTTTCGAAATACTTAATCGACACAAAAGTCTAGATCTTTCTATAGATACTTATCATAGCGGCACGACACTACTCGCGAAGTTTCTCGGCGAAGTACTTGATACGTAGATGCCAGAAGGGCGACACTACATTCAGATTCACGTAGGATCAAGTAAACAAGGTTACTGACATACAGAAAACGAAATAATCATAATTTAGTTAATTTTCACAGTATGTTAGAATATTTTGGGTAAAGTGTGCTTCAGTTTAATTATTTTAATAAAAAAAAATTATCAACGAGATGCGAAGTTAGTCAAGTAGTGTAAAAGGCACAGTCGCTCGAGGCGAGATAAAGTTGACTAACTAAGAAGTGCCTCTCCACACTGACGTATTCGCTTAACTTCGGTCAACTTCGCGAGTAGTGTGGGCCGCTATGACCTACGGAATGGACAAAAAAACTAGATATTTATCGAACCGAACATACGGCGATTGAATTCTGATCAACTCGCTCAGATCAGCCATCATTTCTGACCATGTGTGGACACCAAGCTTCTTTGCTTTAGTACGCGACGCGGTGCTGGTCAGTAAGTATTCTTTGCTTGAAACTGTAAGAGACAAAGTGTACGCTTACCTTTTCTTACGCGACTAATATTGAGGTTGGTATCCGAACGCAAAAAATATTTCAAATCCGTCAAATCCGCAAGTTGTCAGTGTCAGATTGACAAGTCGTAGTGTACACATTGTAGTCTTTGGTAGGCTTCCGGTTCGTGTCCCAAGATGGCCGCATGCGTTTAAGTTTAGTTGTTCATTATTTATTCATTTTAGTTGTTCAATGTGTAGTATTGATAGCGTATTGTGCAGTGATCTAACGTATGAGTGAATAGCTAATGAAGAATTCAACTTGAAGCGTTCATAGCCCTTCCTGGGTCAAGGCCCGATAGTCCGCGTGGTTTTTTGTAAATCGCTATCACTTTACAAAAAGCAAAACCTCACCGAACAACGGCATGCTCTACGAGCAAACTTGAAATTGGCGAAATCATCATTAACCTGATGGAAGCCATATTTTAAAATTAGAATTAGAATAGTCTTTGGTAGTGTAGTAGTCATGTCGCGTTATTTTGGTTTGGATATGGAATTTTCGTTTCGGGACATATTGTTGTGATTGTTTTATTAGTTTGTTTGTATGGGAGTTTGTGTTAAAATTTACTGACTTGGCTTGACTGTATAAAAAGTACAATCAGAACTACAGAGTTCTGATAGTACTTCCAATCAAATACTAATGAGTGCTAGTTTAAAAGTCTACTACGTTTATATTTATCAAATCTTCAATAAAGAAAGCCTGGTTATTGCGTGTCTTGCACATTTGAGGCGTGTTGTCAGTCTAACCGCCGAACATGTCGCTGGAAAGCGTGGAGGTATTGCCCGTGAAACTCGAGCCAAAGTGCGACAGTGACGACGGCCCCAGCGAGACAGAGGTCGAGCAGCCGGCGTTCTACGAGAACCATGTGCTGAAGGAGGAGCTGGAGCTGGGCCCCGTGTTGCTGCAGCCGCGTGATGTGGTCTATAAGCTTCAGGGTAAGATAACCAAATACATAACACACTTGGAGTAGTGGTGCAGTGCAGTACAACTGCCTTCTGGCCCGGTGGTCATGGGTTTGAATCCTGGCAGGGACAAATATTTATGTGAAGAACTGGCACACATACACCTGATCCAGCATATCATAACTAGTGTCATTTCTCTAGGTTTATTGCTTGTTCTGGATTATTATTGTGATATTCATACAGTTTACTATATTTGGGACTTGTTCCGTTAATTGTAGTTTTGAGGACATCAGTTCTTAGCGTTTGTATTTTATTGTACTGTTTTATGAATTATGAATATTGTTGCTGTTAAGAAAAAAACATATATTTAATAATAATAATCCTTATTGCACTGAAAGTATTCACAATGTAAACTACAACAAAAAGTAGTATTTAGGTGCCTGCCTAGCTAATTGGGAACATTGTTTTTCACAGGTATTATATTTTTCCCGGTAGTACACATTTTTTGAATTCCGAATCCACTATTTCTTTATTTTTTCATCACATAGTGTATTTATATCATTCTTTAAAATCTCTATATTTTCTGCAATGAAAATTAAAAAATTGTCATGAAATTGACAGTTATTTTATATATTTTCCATACTAGTTTCTTGTAGATGAAGACACTAACAATAACATTGTATACCTTTGGAATTTTAACAAACATCACTTTGAGGACTTAAAAACTGATATCTAAAAACAGCTTCAAAATAAACCATTCATAGATTCTGAGACTAGATAATGTATACTTGTGGAAGATATATATAATACTAGCTTTTGCCCGCGACTACGTCCGCGTGAAACTTGGAAGTATGGAAGCAACCTCGGACAACACAATAGATATCCATATCCACCTAATCACCTTCATTAATAAAAGGGATTATTAAAAGCGCCTATGCAAATGTAAGAGCACTTGTGTTTTTGGTCTAATAATTACATTTCCTACAGGGTCATCAATGTCATCATGAATTACTTGCTCACTTTTCAATCTTTTTAGGGATAATTGCCAGGATGAAAACTATTATGTTTTAAATAATATAACACCCTTGATTGATTTTAGCATGTTTATTCACCATTACGTCGCAATTCAAAGACACGGGGGGTAGGCTCACATCTGTCACTTTATATTCATTTTATAAGGTCTACCTACATGACACCTTCCCCTTAAGTAATCAACTACAATGACACAACAGTTACAAATAATCAACATTCACAATGCGAATCCTTACATCACTAGGTACACTCCTATAATTTCCTGCCACTCTTCTGGTGGTGGTATAATAATATCGCTGTCATCCTCAGCGGTCCCACAATCATCAGGGTTGGCATAGTCTTGTGTAACATCCTGTATGTTGTCTGGAAGCCTTGTTTTCAGCAGTTGGTCCACATGCCTTCTGTGCTTGGCTCCATCATTAGTCTGTATCTCATAGATAGCTGGACCATCTACTGCAATCACAACTCCGCGCTGCCACTTCTGATTCATATTATACAGCCTGAATAAAACATTATCACCGATCTTAAAGTTTTTCTTTTTCCTTACATTCCCCTTCATGCCAAGTTCTAAATCATGAGAAAAGTCAGAATCTGGGTGAAGGAGCGTGAGGGCAGTCCTGAACTTACGCTTGTTCAGCATCTCCGCAGGGGTCTTGCCCGTCACTGTGCTTGGTACAGTTCGCATTAGAAATAGCACTTTCGCTACTCGCTCTGGCCAAGTCATAGGAGTCTGTTTCTTTAATTTAGATTTAATAGTCTGAATGGTACGTTCAATCTGGCCATTAGTTGCCGGATGGTATGGCGAGCCAGTAATGTGTCGAATCCGGTTCTTAGACATATAGTCTTTCAACTCCTTAGAGGTAAATGCCAATCCATTATCGGATACCATAATGTCTGGCAACCCATTGTCAGCAAAAGTCTTGTCCAGTATCTCTATAACTGTTTTGATTGACATTGAGTGCACCATTTCAATCACTGGCCACTTACTATAGGCGTCTATCATAACCACAAAAGTCTTTCCCATGTATGGCCCCATAAAGTCTATGTACACACGTGACCATGCTTTGGTGGCAGGCTGCCAAATATGTTCTGTAATTGGTGGATTATTTCTACATGATTGGCATTTTTCACACGTAGCTACCATTTCTTCAATATCAGTATCTAGTGAAGGGTACCATAGATATCCTCTGGCTATCATTTTTGTTTGTACTATTCCGCAGTGACCATCGTGAAGCATTTTAAGAACCTTTCCTTGTAGTGACTTGGGAATTATCACCCTGTTTGCCCAAAGAATGCAGTTTTTATTTAGTGATAAACAGTCTTTTCTTCTGTGGTACGGTAATATTTCAGCATCTTCTATTTTATTTGGCCAACCGTGTAACAAATAGTACTTGACTCTTTTCAGAATTTGGTCTTTGTCTGTTTCCTCTGCGATTGATTTTGAATCCATGTCAGCATCTTTAAGCAGATAAATCTCATCTTCTTGGTCTTCATCCTCATGGTCCTCTTTTGTATGTGGTGTTGGCCACCGACTGAGACTATCTGCGTTGCCCATATTTTTCCCTGGACGATATCTGAGTTCATAGTCGAAGATGTTAAGACATAAAGCCCATCTTAGTATTCTAACTACTAGAAACCATCTCGGGTATCGGTTTGCTTCGACCAAAAATTCCTAACAGCGGTTTGTGGTCTGTAAATATTACAAACTTCCGCCCCAGCAAATATTGTCTGAATTTCTTAAGGCCAAACATAATGGCTAAGGCCTCTTTGTCGATTTGGGCGTAACGGCGCTCGTGAGGTTGCATAGTTCTTGAACCCATGATGACAGGTCGCTCGGTGCTGTCTTCCATCTTGTGAGCTAAGATTGTACCGACTCCATATTCACTTGCATCACAGATCATATAAAGTTCCTTCTCTAAGCTGTAATGCACCAGAGTCAAATCTGAGGTAAGCAGCTGCTTGGCCTTATCAAAGGCAGCCTGTTCGATGCTTCCCCACTGCCATTTTGCTTTATCCTTCAGCAGTTTATATAGGGGCTCCAGTACTACTGTTTTATCTTTCAGGAATCGCTCATAGAAGTTGTATAACCCCAAAAATGCCTTCAGCGACCTCTTGTTCGTAGGGGCAGGTTTATCGGATATCTCTTGGATTTTTTCCTTGGATGGATGTATCCCAGTTTCATCAATTTCATAACCTAAAAAGGTTACTCTTCTAGTTGAAAAAATACACTTTGCCTTATTTAACTTAAGGCCAAGCTCTTCCAGCCTTTTCAGAACTTGTTCCAGTCGCTTGTCATGTTCTTGCAATGTTGGGCCGCAGACTACCACATCGTCGAGCAGGCAGGCCACTCCTTGGATTCCGGCAAGTACAGAGTTCATCAGTCTCTGGAATATTCCCGTCGCTGCATTGACACCATACGCTAGGCGATTCATTCTCATCAACCCCAGAGGTGTGTTCAGTGTGAGGAGTTCTGCCGTTTCATCATCCACCTTTAGCTGATTATAGGCTTGTTTTAAATCCACCTTAGAAAAATATTTACCTCCTGCTAATGACACAAACGCCTCATTAGATGTTGGTAGCGGATAGCTATCGGCTAAACAGGATGCATTGACAGTGCTCCTATAATCCCCACACAAACGCAGCGAACCATCCGGTTTGGGGACAATTGTTAGCGGTGTTGCCCACTTTGAGTGTTTCACAGGTGTTATGATTCCATTTGCCATCATCTTGTTTAACTGCTCATTCACTTTCTCTCTCAATGGAAACGGAACTGGGCGGCATCGCAAGAAAACCGGGCTTGCTCCATCTTTACAATCGATATGCACTAACGGTCCATTGTACTTGTCCATGTCGTCGTCGAACAACTGTGGAAACTTCGCGACCACGTCCACAGCGGCTTCTGTGACCGAATTCACACCGTGAATCGATATTCCTAAGGGCTCGAACCACGCGCGGCCAAGCAAAGCCGGCCCTTTGCCACAACTCACTAACAACGGTAGTCTAACACATTTGTTATTATATGCAACGTTCACTGTCGTCTGGCCTACAATATTTAAAACGTCGTTTGTCCACGTAACCAACTTGCTCTTGCAAGGCGACAGCTCGTCAGGGAACGCTCGGCGGTGCTGCCGGTACAGGCTGTGCGGCAGGATCGTGCATGCGGAGCCGGAGTCCACCTCCATCGCCAGCGGCACCCCGTTCACCTCGACTTTCACCATGACCGGCGGCGCGCGCGCGCCGGCGCCTCCCAGCCCTCCTACACCGTGCACGCCATAGATGCATTGGTTGTCCTCGGCACTGTATTCGTCGTCTTCCCTGTCAGATGACGAAGAACACACCTCACATTTGTTCACGTGTGTTTTTTCCGCTTTGTTTATTTTCTCTTCACACGCCGCTTTTGTATGTCCTTTTTTATGACATTTATA
>CAJHVK020000014.1:0-26239 GCA_905147355.2 Apotomis turbidana | reverse complement strand
TTAAGGAGGCGACACTGGCCATGGTCAAGGCAATCAGGCAGCAGATCACAGCACTGAGCAGTACAGTTGACAACATTGAGATGCGCCACAGACGGAAATATCTCATGTTAGCAGGTGTCCCCGAGGTGAAAAATGAAAATATTGCAGATGTTGTTGCTGCCATTTGCCGGGAACGCCTGCAGTTAGCTGAGGTCTCATCCACATCTTTTTCTGTATGTCATCGTCTAGGAGCAGCTACTGTGGGTCAGTCACGCCCCATCTTGGTGCGCTGTAGCAATTCAGTGCTGAAAGATGCAATGTGGAAGAAGAAGACGGCTCTGAAAGGCTCCACCTTTGTTCTATCAGAGTTTTTGACCCGCCAACGACAAGCTATATTCCTCGACGCTCGTAAAAGATTCGGCATGCGCAGAGTTTGGACGTCTGATGGAACTATTTTCATTAAGCTGCCCACCGGAGAGCTGCATCGCATAGCTACAGCGGAGCAGTTGCACAAGTTGTGTAGAGAACATCCCATTCCTAGGCATGTGGACGTGAATGTGGAGCAAGCGGCAGTCGAGGCTGGCGCATCAACATCCGGGGCGTGCATCGCGACGAGGCATAGTGGTCCGGTGGCTCCGAAGGTCGTTACTGCAGCTCAACCGGTCGACTCAGCGGCTTCAAAGGTCGACCCTTCGGTCAAGAAGCCGACTGAGACGTCGCGCTCGTCGAGAAGGCAGAAGGCCCCGGCTCAAGACGCCGTATGTCCTAAAGTCGCCAACTCGAAGTAAAGTATCTCCTTTCTGGCACATGTTGAGGTTGCGGTACATTATTTTCCATTAACGGTTCACATTAATCTCTTCTTTAATTATTTTTTTACGTGTACCCGTTATTTTTTTTCTCACATTTTTTTATTTTTTGTTAATGTATGATTTTTTGCAAGTTCAAGCTGTTCAAGTGACATTGACACTATTGACAGATAGTGACGTGACGTAAGGTGAAAGAAATGTGATTGTGTAAATTACGGCCGCGTTCATAACTTATGTCATCATCGCAACTCGTTATTTTCGTTATTTTCATTTTTGTTGTTGTTAATGTTCGAATGGTTTAAATACTTCAATATTTTTATCTTATTGTTATTTTATGGTGCTTTTATGTGTGTAAACGGTTGGCCGGCGGGCTAATCAGGGTTGCTCGTAACTGAGAGCCATTCTTTTTTGCTGCTAATTTTGTTTTAGTTTTATATATTTAGGTAGTTTATTTATTATATTTATTTATGTCTACTGATGGATGCGATGATACATTTCTTACTGCTTGCGACTTGTCAAGTTCATTTCTCTCGCTTGACGACTCAACATCTACTGAGCCTAGTACGCTAGGTACATTACTGGGGCAAGAATTCAAAAGTGGTCGTCATTTCAATGTATGCCACATTAACGCGCAAAGCGTAGTAAGCCACTTCACCGATTTGTTAGATACTTTCTCTTCCTCTGAAGTACATGCCATCCTTATCAGTGAAAGCTGGCTTAAGCCTGATATTCCCTCCACCACCTGCAGCCTCCCTGGATTCGTTTTGTTGCGAAATGACCGCACAGGAAAAGGCGGTGGCGGTGTAGCAATCTACCTTCGATCCGACATACCATATGAAGTAACCCATTCTTCACCCTCTGCATACACGGGCTCTATGGAATACTTAGTTGCTGAGGTTAAGCTCTGTGGAGTATCGATTATTTTAGGGGTATGTTACTGTCCTCCAACTGTGGATTATTTTTCACATCTTGAGACTCTCTTTTCAGCTGTCGGTTGTGAGTGCATGCATCACATATTCATGGGGGATTTTAACACTGACTTACTGAGGGACGACTCAAGGTCACGTAAACTTAAATCGATTATCGATGGTGCCGATTTTGCTGTTGTGCCTTTGAATGCAACGCACCATAACTCCGACTCCCCCGACACGTGGTTGGATTTGATGATCGCTTCCTCTCCTGATGACATAATTAAATCTGGTCAGCTTTTAGCTCCGGGATTCTCGCATCACGATCTTATTTTCCTTGCTTATAAAATCAATCCACCTAAGCTTAAACCGGTGATCGTACATCAACGTAGCTTTGCTCGCCTAGACATCGATGCTTTGAAGCGAGATGCCGCTTCGGTTGACTGGGCGCCCACGCTTGAGTCTTCAACAGTAGACGATAAAGTCTCTCAGTTTAACTCAGTCCTTTTGAAACTGTTTGATGATCATGCGCCGGTGCATGCAGTAAAGCTGAAGCGGCCACCCGCCCCATGGATAACCAGAGGTGTCCGCATGGCGATGACTAGGAGAGACAGAGCCTTTCGTAAATACAAGCTGGATCGGAGTGATGTTAATTGGTGCCTTTTTAAAACTGCCAGAAATCGCTGCAACCAGATGGTAAGAGCTGCGAAGCGTCGTTACATACACGACAATATCCTAACGGCTTCTCCAGCCGACACTTGGAAATTTCTGAAGTCACTCGGTATTGGTAAATCCAAACCCGTACTTGACCCTGCTACTTTCTCCCTTAATCAACTCAACACTCATTTTTCAAAATCTTGTTGTCTCGATCCACTTATTAAATTTAAAACTTTATCTCTCATTGCGTCGCTTCCGTCTGCTGATATTCAGCCTTTTTCTTTCACTCCTGTTGGTGACGAGGAAATCCGCAAGATTATAATGTCAATAAAGTCTAAGGCTATCGGACATGATAACGTAAGTAGAACCATGGTCATCCTTGTTTTAGACTGCATTTTGCCTATTGTGTCTCATATCGTCAATACTTCATTACTCACTGGGGTCTTTCCCTCCTGTTGGCGTAAGGCCTTTGTGATTCCACTTCCTAAAGTTTCAAACCCCAGTGCCCTCAATCATTTTCGTCCCATTTCTATTCTTCCATTTCTTTCTAAAATACTTGAGGCGGCAGCCCACAAACAGATATCATTTTTTGTTCATCGTAACGTCCTTCTATCCCCTTTTCAATCTGGTTTCCGTCCCGGACACAGCACCACTACTGCTCTCCTTAATGTTATTGAGGACATTAGGCATGGTATGGAGTCAACCAAGGTCACGGTGCTAGTGCTCATTGATTTCTCCAATGCCTTCAATGCGGTTGACCATGACTTACTACTTGCGATCCTTAGACATTTGCGGGTCTCCTCTGAAGCAACAGAGTGGTTTTCTTCCTATCTTTCTGACCGGTCCCAGGCAGTTCGTGACAGTCGTTCATTGTCTGATTGGTGCGACCTGAACTCTGGGGTGCCTCAAGGTGGTATCCTCTCTCCGCTTCTCTTCTCAGTTTTCATTAACCTCATCACCAGTAAACTTCGCAGTTCTTACCATCTGTACGCTGATGATTTGCAAATTTATACCCAAGCTGATGTCAGAGACATAAACTGTGCCATCTCGCTACTCAATGACGATTTGCAGCACATCGCTAACTGGTCAAGTAGTTTTGGCATCAGTGTCAATCCTACTAAATGTCAGGCTATAGTGTTGGGTAGCCAGCGGCAACTTTCGAAACTCTCTGTGGACTCTGTTGCACCGATCCTCTTCAATGGCGATGTCATTCCCATATCCAAAGAGGTCAAGGACCTTGGCTTAGTCTTGGACTCTAACCTGTCATGGCGAGGTCAACTGTCGGAGGTAAGTCGAAAAGTTACCGGTACGTTGCGTAATCTTTATAAATTTAAAAATTTTCTCCCAGTAAGCACCAAAAAGCTGCTTGTGCAGACATTGGTGCTGCCCCTTATTGATTATGCTGATGCGTGCCTCACTAACATCACTCAAGAGGCTCTCAATAAACTAGATCGCCTCCTTAACAATGGGATACGATTCATCTTCGGCCTCCGTAAATATGATCACGTTTCGTCCTTCCGGCGTCAGCTTAACTGGCTTCCCATACGTAGTCGCAGATCCCTCAGGATCCTATGTACTCTGTTCTCCATCCTGTTTGAGCCTTCTGCTCCTGGATACCTCAAAAGTAAATTCACTTTTCAATCTCCCCGTCCAGGCGGTAAACTTCGTTCCTCCCGAACTCTCAAACTCTCCATTCCTTCGCACCATTCTAGCTTCATGTCCAATTCTTTCGCCGTCCAGGCAAGTCGTCTTTGGAATACACTCCCTCTCTCTATTAGACAAGCCCCAAGCAAGGTAGTTTTCAAACGCATGCTACGTAAGCACCTGCTCGAACAAGAGCTCGAATAATGTCTCATCCTATGCAGTAGACACTTCATCGTATTTATTATTATATAATATATAATATACATCTTATAGTATGTAAATATATGTATCATTGTATTTATGGTAGTTAAGTTATTTAATATACATGTATTCACTTGTATCTTGAATACTCTCCGAACGACTAATTTTCTACTCTGCACCCACTTGAAGCATCTCTGTTTGGCCCTATGGTTGACTGGTAGAGAATGCCATTAGGCATTAAGTTCGCCATTTGTACTGACTTTTGTTTTGTGCAATAAAGTTTAAATAAATAAAAATAAATAGATAGATATAGATAGATAGATAGATAGATAGATAGATAGATAGATAGATAGATAGATAGATAGATAGATAGATAGATAGATAGATAGATAGATAGATAGATAGATACATAGATAGATAGATAGATAGATAGATAGATAGATAGATAGATAGATAGATAGATAGATAGATAGATAGATAGCTAGATAGATAGATAGATAGATAGATAGATAGATAGATAGATATAGATAGGTAGATAGATAGATAGATAGATAGATAGATAGATAGATAGATAGATAGCTAGATAGATAGATAGATAGATAGATAGATATAGATAGGTAGATAGATAGATAGTGTTGTAATACGCGGGGTATAGAGCCTTGAAGAGTATATTTAAAGATTTTGGTAAATAGAAATTAGAAAAAGATGTTGACGGTTAAAATGTATATTCGAAAGTGTAACAGTAAATTTAAAAATATGACATAACTATAAAAAACTTAATTATTAAAAAGTCTAGACACAACTAAGGTTACTATCTACAACAGCCGCCCTTAATCGAAGTTGTGCCAAAAAGACTAAAACAAAATTAAGTTCCTAGTCCTAACTTAACTATACATCGCTTATGTACAATTGGCCCAAGTGGCTTTGTTAAGACATCTGCAGGCATATCACTGCTTTGCACATATTCTAAATTAACAATATTACTAGATACTTTTTCCCTAATAAAATGAAATCTCGTATCTATATGTTTCGTCCTGTTGTGGTGTACAGGATTTCGAACGAGATTCATGGCACTCTGGCTATCAGAAGCTAAGTTAATTGAAGAAAACTTACCCGTTATTTCATAAATAAAGCGACGTAAGTAACAAGCTTCCTTTGTAGCAGACGCTAGTGCCATGTATTCGGCTTCCGCGGACGACAACGCAACTGTCGGTTGCTTCTTTGACTCCCAGGATACTGGACCGCCACTTAACTTAAAAGTGTAACCAGTGTATGACCTTCTGTCAATTACACAGTTCGCCCAATCTGCATCACAGTAACCTCGTAAAGGTTCTCCTGTTCTCCTATAAACCAAAGAATAGTTTAAAGTACCTTTCAGGTACTGCAGGACTCGCTTTGCAGCATTCCAGTGTTCCTTTGTAAAACACGTATTAAACTGACTTAAATAACTTGTTGCGTATGCAATATCGGGTCGTGAGTTTACCGTCAAATACATGAGGCATCCTATTAAGTTCTGATAAGGATAAGACTCACCAACTTGACCATCCGTTCTACGTTCCATAGTCTTTTTCACTAAAGGAGTGTCCACTGTCTTGCAATCCTTCATATTAAACTTTTCGAGTAAAGATAGAATATAATTCTTCTGATTTATTTTTATATACTCGGAATTGCTTTCCACTTCTAAACCTAAATAGCATTTTAATAGTCCGAGATCTTTCAGAGAAAAATATGTAGACAAATCTTTCTTGACATTGTCAAAAGTCAAATCTGATTTATAAAAGACAATTATGTCATCGACAAAAATACCCAAAATAATAAGTTCATTTCTAAAAAGTTTCGTATAAACGCAAGGCTCGGAAGGAGTTCCTGTAAAACCAATTTCTAAAAGCGTTTCGTTCAACTTTTTATACCAAGCACGGGGCGCCTGTTTAAGGCCATAAAGAGATTTCTTCAGCAAACAAACCTTGTTTTCCTTGCCCTTTTCTCTGTAACCAACAGGTTGCTCCATAAAAACCTCTTCATCCAAGTCCCCATTTAGGAACGCCGTATCCACGTCTAAGTGCCTCATTTTTAAGCCCTTTTCTGCAGCTAAGGCAAACAACGTGCGGAGGGAAGAATGACGAAGAACTGGAGCGAATGTCTCTGTATAGTCCACACCTTGGACTTGATTGAAACCTTTGACAACCAGTCTAGCCTTATATTTGATGACGTTTCCATGAGCGTCCCGTTTCTTCTTATAAACCCATTTACATGGTATAACCTTCTTGTTCGGTCTATCCACCAGGTTCCATGTATGGAGTTTCATTAACGACTTATACTCGTCAGCCATTGCATGGTGCCACTTTTCGGCATCATTGGCATGAGTAGCTTCATAATAAGTCATAGGGTCAGAATCATCAATCGACACATTATATGAAAGGAAATCAGGTGGTTTCCTACTTCTTGAGGGGTACCTCTGCTCAGGAATATATTGTTCCTCTTCCACATCTGCTGGCTCCACATCGACACTATGAGGTAACTCATGGAGAGACTCGCACTCGCTATCTTCCATATTAGCTGATTCTACAGCGCTCTCCGGATTTACCCGTGAAGATGGTCCAGCCTCAGGTTCGGTATTCCCAATGCAGTCGAAGAATTGAGGATCTTCGTGCTCAGTACGGAGCTCGTTTTCTTCAAAGATCAGCACGGAGTCGGACTGTGCCACAGTCTCACTCTGCCTCTGCTTCAACGTTGTAAAACTATTTTCAAAAAAGGTTGCATCTCTGGAAGTAATAACTTTTCGAGGATTAGCTGGATCCCTAAACATGTATGTATTTGGATTCTCAGAATAACCGACAAAAATTGCTTCCTTTGCCTTGACATCTAATTTCTTCCGGTGACACGAAGGCACATGGACAAGTGCTCTACATCCGAACACTCTCAGATGTTCAAGATCACTTCTACGACCACACCATCTGTCATATGGAATGTGTCCACCTAAAGCTCGATGAGGTGACCTGTTCTTTAGGTATACGGCAGTTTGGAAAGCATCTTCCCAGAAAGCTTTTGGCAGTGAGCTTTCAGCCAACAACGTCCTCGCCTTCTCAGTAATGTAACGGTGAGTACGTTCTGCGACTCCAACTTGTTGAGGGCTGTACGGCGTCGTCGTTTGATGTTCGATACCTTTTGAAGCAAGATAATCAACAAACTCTTTATTCACGAACTCTTTTCCGCCGTCAGTCCTAACCGCTTTAATTTTCTTGTCTAATTGATTTTCAACAAATGTTTGAAACAGACAGAATTTATTTTTAACTTCAGTTTTGGAAGGGACAAAATAAGCAAACACCTTTCTCGTAAAATCGTCTACAATAGTCAACATATACCTATTTCCTTGAAAGGAGGTTGTAGAGACCGGTCCTAGCAAATCCATGTGGATCAGCTCAAGAGGGGAAGTAGCGCAATGTATATTCGAAAGTGAAAAGCAATTCCGAGTATATAAAAATAAATCAGAAGAATTATATTCTATCTTTACTCGAAAAGTTTAATATGAAGGATTGCAAGACAGTGGACACTCCTTTAGTGAAAAAGACTATGGAACGTAGAACGGATGGTCAAGTTGGTGAGTCTTATCCTTATCAGAACTTAATAGGATGCCTCATGTATTTGACGGTAAACTCACGACCCGATATTGCATACGCAACAAGTTATTTAAGTCAGTTTAATACGTGTTTTACAAAGGAACACTGGAATGCTGCAAAGCGAGTCCTGCAGTACCTGAAAGGTACTTTAAACTATTCTTTGGTTTATAGGAGAACAGGAGAACCTTTACGAGGTTACTGTGATGCAGATTGGGCGAACTGTGTAATTGACAGAAGGTCATACACTGGTTACACTTTTAAGTTAAGTGGCGGTCCAGTATCCTGGGAGTCAAAGAAGCAACCGACAGTTGCGTTGTCGTCCGCGGAAGCCGAATACATGGCACTAGCGTCTGCTACAAAGGAAGCTTGTTACTTACGTCGCTTTATTTATGAAATAACGGGTAAGTTTTCTTCAATTAACTTAGCTTCTGATAGCCAGAGTGCCATGAATCTCGTTCGAAATCCTGTACACCACAACAGGACGAAACATATAGATACGAGATTTCATTTTATTAGGGAAAAAGTATCTAGTAATATTGTTAATTTAGAATATGTGCAAAGCAGTGATATGCCTGCAGATGTCTTAACAAAGCCACTTGGGCCAATTGTACATAAGCGATGTATAGTTAAGTTAGGACTAGGAACTTAATTTTGTTTTAGTCTTTTTGGCACAACTTCGATTAAGGGCGGCTGTTGTAGATAGTAACCTTAGTTGTGTCTAGACTTTTTAATAATTAAGTTTTTTATAGTTATGTCATATTTTAAATTTACTGTTACACTTTCGAATATACATTTTAACCGTCAACATCTTTTTCTAATTTCTATTTACCAAAATCTTTAAATATACTCTTCAAGGCTCTATACCCCGCGTATTACAAAAGAAACATTTGTTGAAAATCAATTAGACAAGAAAATTAAAGCGGTTAGGACTGACGGCGGAAAAGAGTTCGTGAATAAAGAGTTTGTTGATTATCTTGCTTCAAAAGGTATCGAACATCAAACGACGACGCCGTACAGCCCTCAACAAGTTGGAGTCGCAGAACGTACTCACCGTTCCATTACTGAGAAGGCGAGGACGTTGTTGGCTGAAAGCTCACTGCCAAAAGCTTTCTGGGAAGATGCTTTCCAAACTGCCGTATACCTAAAGAACAGGTCACCTCATCGAGCTTTAGGTGGACACATTCCATATGACAGATGGTGTGGTCGTAGAAGTGATCTTGAACATCTGAGAGTGTTCGGATGTAGAGCACTTGTCCATGTGCCTTCGTGTCACCGGAAGAAATTGGATGTCAAGGCAAAGGAAGCGATTTTCGTCGGTTATTCTGAGAATCCAAATACATACATGTTTAGGGATCCAGCTAATCCTCGAAAAGTTATTACTTCCAGAGATGCAACCTTTTTTGAAAATAGTTTTACAACGTTGAAGCAGAGGCAGAATGAGCCTGTGGCACAGTCCGACTCCGTACTGATCTTTGAAGAAAATGACCTCCGTACTGAGCACGAAGATCCTCAATTCTTCGACTGTATTGGGAATACCGAACCTGAGGCTGGACCATCTTCACGGGTAAATCCGGAGAGCGCTGTAGAATCAGCAGATATGGAAGATAGCGAGTGCGAGTCTCTCCATGAGTTACCTCATAGTGTCGATGTGGAGCCAGCAGATGTGGAAGAGGAACAATATATTCCTGAGCAGAGGTACCCCTCAAGAAGTAGGAAACCACCTGATTTCCTTTCATATAATGTGTCGATTGATGATTCTGACCCTATGACTTATTATGAAGCTACTCATGCCAATGATGCCGAAAAGTGGCACCATGCAATGGCTGACGAGTATAAGTCGTTAATGAAACTCCATACATGGAACCTGGTGGATAGACCGAACAAGAAGGTTATACCATGTAAATGGGTTTATAAGAAGAAACGGGACGCTCATGGAAACGTCATCAAATATAAGGCTAGACTGGTTGTCAAAGGTTTCAATCAAGTCCAAGGTGTGGACTATACAGAGACATTCGCTCCAGTTCTTCGTAATTCTTCCCTCCGCACGTTGTTTGCCTTAGCTGCAGAAAAGGGCTTAAAAATGAGGCACTTAGACGTCGATACGGCGTTCCTGAATGGGGACTTGGATGAAGAGGTTTTTATGGAGCAACCTGTTGGTTACAGAGAAAAGGGCAAGGAAAACAAGGTTTGTTTGCTGAAGAAATCTCTTTATGGCCTTAAACAGGCGCCCCGTGCTTGGTATAAAAAGTTGAACGAAACGCTTTTAGAAATTGGTTTTACAGGAACTCCTTCCGAGCCTTGCGTTTATACGAAACTTTTTAGAAATGAACTTATTATTTTGGGTATTTTTGTCGATGACATAATTGTCTTTTATAAATCAGATTTGACTTTTGACAATGTCAAGAAAGATTTGTCTACATATTTTTCTCTGAAAGATCTCGGACTATTAAAATGCTATTTAGGTTTAGAAGTGGAAAGCAATTCCGAGTATATAAAAATAAATCAGAAGAATTATATTCTATCTTTACTCGAAAAGTTTAATATGAAGGATTGCAAGACAGTGGACACTCCTTTAGTGAAAAAGACTATGGAACGTAGAACGGATGGTCAAGTTGGTGAGTCTTATCCTTATCAGAACTTAATAGGATGCCTCATGTATTTGACGGTAAACTCACGACCCGATATTGCATACGCAACAAGTTATTTAAGTCAGTTTAATACGTGTTTTACAAAGGAACACTGGAATGCTGCAAAGCGAGTCCTGCAGTACCTGAAAGGTACTTTAAACTATTCTTTGGTTTATAGGAGAACAGGAGAACCTTTACGAGGTTACTGTGATGCAGATTGGGCGAACTGTGTAATTGACAGAAGGTCATACACTGGTTACACTTTTAAGTTAAGTGGCGGTCCAGTATCCTGGGAGTCAAAGAAGCAACCGACAGTTGCGTTGTCGTCCGCGGAAGCCGAATACATGGCACTAGCGTCTGCTACAAAGGAAGCTTGTTACTTACGTCGCTTTATTTATGAAATAACGGGTAAGTTTTCTTCAATTAACTTAGCTTCTGATAGCCAGAGTGCCATGAATCTCGTTCGAAATCCTGTACACCACAACAGGACGAAACATATAGATACGAGATTTCATTTTATTAGGGAAAAAGTATCTAGTAATATTGTTAATTTAGAATATGTGCAAAGCAGTGATATGCCTGCAGATGTCTTAACAAAGCCACTTGGGCCAATTGTACATAAGCGATGTATAGTTAAGTTAGGACTAGGAACTTAATTTTGTTTTAGTCTTTTTGGCACAACTTCGATTAAGGGCGGCTGTTGTAGATAGTAACCTTAGTTGTGTCTAGACTTTTTAATAATTAAGTTTTTTATAGTTATGTCATATTTTAAATTTACTGTTACACTTTCGAATATACATTTTAACAGTCAACATCTTTTTCTAATTTCTATTTACCAAAATCCTTAAATAAATATACTCTTCAAGGCTCTATATCCCGCGTATTACAACACGTTATCAGCAGTATCCTGGGAGTCAAAGAAGCAACCGACAGTAGCGTTGTCGTCCGCGGAAGCCGAATACATGGCACTAGCGTCTGCTACAAAGGAAGCTTGTTACTTACGTCGCTTTATTTATGAAATAACGGGTAAGTTTTCTTCAATTAACTTAGCTTCTGATAGCCAGAGTGCCATGAATCTCGTTCGAAATCCTGTACACCACAACAGGACGAAACATATAGATACGAGATTTCATTTTATTAGGGAAAAAGTATCTAGTAATATTGTTAATTTAGAATATGTGCAAAGCAGTGATATGCCTGCAGATGTCTTAACAAAGCCACTTGGCCCAATTGTACATAAGCGATGTATAGTTAAGTTAGGACTAGGAACTTAATTTTGTTTTAGTCTTTTTGGCACAACTTCGATTAAGGGCGGCTGTTGTAGATAGTAACCTTAGTTGTGTCTAGACTTTTTAATAATTAAGTTTTTTATAGTTATGTCATATTTTAAATTTACTGTTACACTTTCGAATATACATTTTAACCGTCAACATCTTTTTCTAATTTATATTTACCAAAATCCTTAAATAAATATACTCTTCAAGGCTCTATACCCCGCGTATTACAACACTGTTGTAATACGCGGGGTATAGAGCCTTGAAGAGTATATTTAAAGATTTTGGTAAATAGAAATTAGAAAAAGATGTTGACGGTTAAAATGTATATTCGAAAGTGTAACCAGTGTATGACCTTCTGTCAATTACACAGTTCGCCCAATCTGCATCACAGTAACCTCGTAAAGGTTCTCCTGTTCTCCTATAAACCAAAGAATAGTTTAAAGTACCTTTCAGGTACTGCAGGACTCGCTTTGCAGCATTCCAGTGTTCCTTTGTAAAACACGTATTAAACTGACTTAAATAACTTGTTGCGTATGCAATATCGGGTCGTGAGTTTACCGTCAAATACATGAGGCATCCTATTAAGTTCTGATAAGGATAAGACTCACCAACTTGACCATCCGTTCTACGTTCCATAGTCTTTTTCACTAAAGGAGTGTCCACTGTCTTGCAATCCTTCATATTAAAATTTTCGAGTAAAGATAGAATATAATTCTTCTGATTTATTTTTATATACTCGGAATTGCTTTCCACTTCTAAACCTAAATAGCATTTTAATAGTCCGAGATCTTTCAGAGAAAAATATGTAGACAAATCTTTCTTGACATTGTCAAAAGTCAAATCTGATTTATAAAAGACAATTATGTCATCGACAAAAATACCCAAAATAATAAGTTCATTTCTAAAAAGTTTCGTATAAACGCAAGGCTCGGAAGGAGTTCCTGTAAAACCAATTTCTAAAAGCAATTCGTTCAACTTTTTATACCAAGCACGGGGCGCCTGTTTAAGGCCATAAAGAGATTTCTTCAGCAAACAAACCTTATTTTCCTTGCCCTTTTCTCTGTAACCAACAGGTTGCTCCATAAAAACCTCTTCATCCAAGTCCCCATTCAGGAACGCCGTATCCACGTCTAAGTGCCTCATTTTTAAGCCCTTTTCTGCAGCTAAGGCAAACAACGTGCGGAGGGAAGAATGACGAAGAACTGGAGCGAATGTCTCTGTATAGTCCACACCTTGGACTTGATTGAAACCTTTGACAACCAGTCTAGCCTTATATTTGATGACGTTTCCATGAGCGTCCCGTTTCTTCTTATAAACCCATTTACATGGTATAACCTTCTTGTTCGGTCTATCCACCAGGTTCCATGTATGGAGTTTCATTAACGACTTATACTCGTCAGCCATTGCATGGTGCCACTTTTCGGCATCATTGGCATGAGTAGCTTCATAATAAGTCATAGGGTCAGAATCATCAATCGACACATTATATGAAAGGAAATCAGGTGGTTTCCTACTTCTTGAGGGGTACCTCTGCTCAGGAATATATTGTTCCTCTTCCACATCTGCTGGCTCCACATCGACACTATGAGGTAACTCATGGAGAGACTCGCACTCGCTATCTTCCATATCAGCTGATTCTACAGCGCTCTCCGGATTTACCCGTGAAGATGGTCCAGCCTCAGGTTCGGTATTCCCAATGCAGTCGAAGAATTGAGGATCTTCGTGCTCAGTACGGAGCTCGTTTTCTTCAAAGATCAGTACGGAGTCGGACTGTGCCACAGGCTCACTCTGCCTCTGCTTCAACGTTGTAAAACTATTTTCAAAAAAGGTTGCATCTCTGGAAGTAATAACTTTTCGAGGATTAGCTGGATCCCTAAACATGTATGTATTTGGATTCTCAGAATAACCGACGAAAATCGCTTCCTTTGCCTTGACATCCAATTTCTTCCGGTGACACGAAGGCACATGGACAAGTGCTCTACATCCGAACACTCTCAGATGTTCAAGATCACTTCTACGACCACACCATCTGTCATATGGAATGTGTCCACCTAAAGCTCGATGAGGTGACCTGTTCTTTAGGTATACAGCAGTTTGGAAAGCATCTTCCCAGAAAGTTTTTGGCAGTGAGCTTTCAGTCAACAACGTCCTCGCCTTCTCAGTAATGGAACGGTGAGTACGTTCTGCGACTCCAACTTGTTGAGGGCTGTACGGCGTCGTCGTTTGATGTTCGATACCTTTTGAAGCAAGATAATCAACAAACTCTTTATTCACGAACTCTTTTCCGCCGTCAGTCCTAACCGCTTTAATTTTCTTGTCTAATTGATTTTCAACAAATGTTTGAAACAGACAGAATTTATTTTTAACTTCAGTTTTGGAAGGGACAAAATAAGCAAACACCTTTCTCGTAAAATCGTCTACAATAGTCAACATATACCTATTTCCTTGAAAGGAGGTTGTAGAGACCGGTCCTAGCAAATCCATGTGGATCAGCTCAAGAGGGGAAGTAGCTCTATTATGCGCTACTTTCTTGAAAGGTTTTCGTGCTTGTTTACCTTCCACGCAAGCAATGCAACTACTTTTGTCTATTTTATAAATCGAATACTTTTCGTTTTACAGGTGATTCCGTTTTACATGCCTCGCCCTGTGGTGGATTGTACGTTTTAGACGGTACTGTTAATGTTCCCGAGAATGTGGTGTTGTAATACGCGGGGTATAGAGCCTTGAAGAGTATATTTAAAGATTTTGGTAAATAGAAATTAGAAAAAGATGTTGACGGTTAAAATGTATATTCGAAAGTGTAACAGTAAATTTAAAATATGACATAACTATAAAAAACTTAATTATTAAAAAGTCTAGACACAACTAAGGTTACTATCTACAACAGCCGCCCTTAATCGAAGTTGTGCCAAAAAAACTAAAACAAAATTAAGTTCCTAGTCCTAACTTAACTATACATCGCTTATGTACAATTGGCCCAAGTGGCTTTGTTAAGACATCTGCAGGCATATCACTGCTTTGCACATATTCTAAATTAACAATATTACTAGATACTTTTTCCCTAATAAAATGAAATCTCGTATCTATATGTTTCGTCCTGTTGTGGTGTACAGGATTTCGAACGAGATTCATGGCACTCTGGCTATCAGAAGCTAAGTTAATTGAAGAAAACTTACCCGTTATTTCATAAATAAAGCGACGTAAGTAACAAGCTTCCTTTGTAGCAGACGCTAGTGCCATGTATTCGGCTTCCGCGGACGACAACGCAACTGTCGGTTGCTTCTTTGACTCCCAGGATACTGGACCGCCACTTAACTTGAAAGTGTAACCAGTGTATGACCTTCTGTCAATTACACAGTTCGCCCAATCTGCATCACAGTAACCTCGTAAAGGTTCTCCTGTTCTCCTATAAACCAAAGAATAGTTTAAAGTACCTTTCAGGTACTGCAGGACTCGCTTTGCAGCATTCCAGTGTTCCTTTGTAAAACACGTATTAAACTGACTTAAATAACTTGTTGCGTATGCAATATCGGGTCGTGAGTTTACCGTCAAATACATGAGGCATCCTATTAAGTTCTGATAAGGATAAGACTCACCAACTTGACCATCCGTTCTACGTTCCATAGTCTTTTTCACTAAAGGAGTGTCCACTGTCTTGCAATCCTTCATATTAAACTTTTCGAGTAAAGATAGAATATAATTCTTCTGATTTATTTTTATATACTCGGAATTGCTTTCCACTTCTAAACCTAAATAGCATTTTAATAGTCCGAGATCTTTCAGAGAAAAATATGTAGACAAATCTTTCTTGACATTGTCAAAAGTCAAATCTGATTTATAAAAGACAATTATGTCATCGACAAAAATACCCAAAATAATAAGTTCATTTCTAAAAAGTTTCGTATAAACGCAAGGCTCGGAAGGAGTTCCTGTAAAACCAATTTCTAAAAGCGTTTCGTTCAACTTTTTATACCAAGCACGGGGCGCCTGTTTAAGGCCATAAAGAGATTTCTTCAGCAAACAAACCTTGTTTTCCTTGCCCTTTTCTCTGTAACCAACAGGTTGCTCCATAAAAACCTCTTCATCCAAATCCCCATTCAGGAACGCCGTATCAACGTCTAAGTGCCTCATTTTTAAGCCCTTTTCTGCAGCTAAGGCAAACAACGTGCGGAGGGAAGAATGACGAAGAACTGGAGCGAATGTCTCTGTATAGTCCACACCTTGGACTTGATTGAAACCTTTGACAACCAGTCTAGCCTTATATTTGATGATGTTTCCATGAGCGTCCCGTTTCTTCTTATAAACCCATTTACATGGTATAACCTTCTTGTTCGGTCTATCCACCAGGTTCCATGTATGGAGTTTCATTAACGACTTATACTCGTCAGCCATTGCATGGTGCCACTTTTCGGCATCATTGGCATGAGTAGCTTCATAATAAGTCATAGGGTCAGAATCATCAATCGACACATTATATGAAAGGAAATCAGGTGGTTTCCTACTTCTTGAGGGGTACCTCTGCTCAGGAATATATTGTTCCTCTTCCACATCTGCTGGCTCCACATCGACACTATGAGGTAACTCATGGAGAGACTCGCACTCGCTATCTTCCATATCAGCTGATTCTACAGCGCTCTCCGGATTTACCCGTGAAGATGGTCCAGCCTCAGGTTCGGTATTCCCAATGCAGTCGAAGAATTGAGGATCTTCGTGCTCAGTACGGAGCTCGTTTTCTTCAAAGATCAGCACGGAGTCGGACTGTGCCACAGTCTCACTCTGCCTCTGCTTCAACGTTGTAAAACTATTTTCAAAAAAGGTTGCATCTCTGGAAGTAATAACTTTTCGAGGATTAGCTGGATCTCTAAACATGTATGTATTTGGATTCTCAGAATAACCGACGAAAATCGCTTCCTTTGCCTTGACATCCAATTTCTTCCGGTGACACGAAGGCACATGGACAAGTGCTCTACATCCGAACACTCTCAGATGTTCAAGATCACTTCTACGACCACACCATCTGTCATATGGAATGTGTCCACCTAAAGCTCGATGAGGTGACCTGTTCTTTAGGTATACGGCAGTTTGGAAAGCATCTTCCCAGAAAGCTTTTGGCAGTGAGCTTTTAGCCAACAACGTCCTCGCCTTCTCAGTAATGGAACGGTGAGTACGTTCTGCGACTCCAACTTGTTGAGGGCTGTACGGCGTCGTCGTTTGATGTTCGATACCTTTTGAAGCAAGATAATCAACAAACTCTTTATTCACGAACTCTTTTCCGCCGTCAGTCCTAACCGCTTTAATTTTCTTGTCTAATTGATTTTCAACAAATGTTTGAAACAGACAGAATTTATTTTTAACTTCAGTTTTGGAAGGGACAAAATAAGCAAACACCTTTCTCGTAAAATCGTCTACAATAGTCAACATATACCTATTTCCTTGAAAGGAGGTTGTAGAGACCGGTCCTAGCAAATCCATGTGGATCAACTCTAGAGGAGAAGTAGCTCTATTATGCGCTACTTTCTTGAAAGGTTTCCTTGCTTGTTTACCTTCCACGCAAGCGATGCAACTACTTTTGTCTACTTTACTAAACTTTACGCCTACCTCGTGATTCTTCAGTTGATTCATGCCTATACGACACAAATGTCCTAACCTCTTGTGCCAGAGCTTATAACTATTGTCCTGACAGCCAGAGTGCACATCTTGTGTCAAATTATTGTTCGCCACATTCTCGGGAACATAAACAGTACCGTCTAAAACGTACAATCCACCACAGGGCGAGGCATGTAAAACGGAATCACCTGTAAAACGAAAAGTATTAGATTTATAAAAGTTACAACCAGTAGTATCAAAAACACAAATAAAACCCTTATCAACAGCTTTCTTTACAGAAATCAAGTTCGCTTTTAAATCTGGTACAAAAGCAACATCACTTATCTTGTTGATAACATTTTTGGGTGTGTTTAGTGAAATGTCTCCAATTCCGCAGCATTTAATTCGTTCACCATTAGCCACTGTAACGCTACCATTATTGAGAGCCGTAATATCTTGGAACCAATCACGTCGTGACGTCATATGTTTTGTACAACCCGAATCTACGTACCATTGGTCCTTGTTTGAGCTTCCAGAAGTGTTAAGAGCGGTAAATGTGGCGTCGTTTACTTTTACTACATTAACCTTCTCTTTATTCTTCCTTAACGGACAGTTTGGTCTCTTATGGCCAGGCACTTTACATTCGTAGCATATAACTTCCTTCTTCTTTGACTTAGGCATCTTCTTAGTAAGTAAAACTGAATCTCCAGGTACAGCTGCGTCCTTAGACATTTCGTTCAGCAGTTTTGTCTTCACCAAGTCAGTGGTCACGTCGACATTACAATTTTCTAGTGCCATAATGAGAGGATCATATTTTGGGGTGAGTCCTCCTAAAAGTATGGCTGCAAGCGATGTGTCCTCTATAATCTTGTCTATATCCGCAAGATCCTGTGCGGTTGACATTACTGCATTAATGTACAGCTCGATATTTTCAAAGTCCGACAAGCATAATCTGTACAATTTTCGTTCTAAAGCTAGTCTTCTACCTATTCCCTTATCCTCAAAAGCTTTCTGCAAAGAATTCCATGCGTCGGCTGCAGTTTTGGCACATCTGACGTGCGTGATAGCTGCACCGTCAACTGTTAAGCAAATTTTTGCTAGCGCTTTTGCATCGTTTCGTACCTTTGTCGAAGCGGGGGTTGTGTCATCTTCCGGATAACCACATATTGTTGCCCACAGGTCTTCATGTAAAAGATAATTCCTCATCTTGAATTTCCAGGTAGGATATCCATCCTTATTTCTGATACAAAAAGATGAACTCGTAGGGGAATTCAACTTATTGACACTCGAGGAGTCTCCAGTTTCATGTGACATTTCGATTACTACTATTTTCAGTAACAATGAAAACCACAACTTTTTCACAATTTTTACACAAATCCTTTTACTCTTCTGCGTTTTCGTGCTGATAACGTGTTGTAATACGCGGGGTATAGAGCCTTGAAGAGTATATTTAAAGATTTTGGTAAATAGAAATTAGAAAAAGATGTTGACGGTTAAAATGTATATTCGAAAGTGATTTTCACTAAAGGAGTGTCCACTGTCTTGCAATCCTTCATATTAAACTTTTCGAGTAAAGATAGAATATAATTCTTCTGATTTATTTTTATATACTCGGAATTGCTTTCCACTTCTAAACCTAAATAGCATTTTAATAGTCCGAGATCTTTCAGAAAAAAATATGTAGACAAATCTTTCTTGACATTGTCAAAAGTCAAATCTGATTTATAAAAGACAATTATGTCATCGACAAAAATACCCAAAATAATAAGTTCATTTCTAAAAAGTTTCGTATAAACGCAAGGCTCGGAAGGAGTTCCTGTAAAACCAATTTCTAAAAGCGTTTCGTTCAACTTTTTATACCAAGCACGGGGCGCCTGTTTAAGGCCATAAAGAGATTTCTTCAGCAAACAAACCTTGTTTTCCTTGCCCTTTTCTCTGTAACCAACAGGTTCCTCCATAAAAACCTCTTCATCCAAGTCCCCATTCAGGAACGCCGTATCCACGTCTAGGTGCCTCATTTTTAAGCCCTTTTCTGCAGCTAAGGCAAACAACGTGCGGAGGGAAGAATTACGAAGAACTGGAGCGAATGTCTCTGTATAGTCCACACCTTGGACTTGATTGAAACCTTTGACAACCAGTCTAGCCTTATATTTGATGACGTTTCCATGAGCGTCCCGTTTCTTCTTATAAACCCATTTACATGGTATAACCTTCTTGTTCGGTCTATCCACCAGGTTCCATGTATGGAGTTTCATTAACGACTTATACTCGTCAGCCATTGCATGGTGCCACTTTTCGGCATCATTGGCATGAGTAGCTTCATAATAAGTCATAGGGTCAGAATCATCAATCGACACATTGTATGAAAGGAAATCAGGTGGTTTCCTACTTCTTGAGGGGTACCTCTGCTCAGGAATATATTGTTCCTCTTCCACATCTGCTGGCTCCACATCGACACTATGAGGTAACTCATGGAGAGACTCGCACTCGCTATCTTCCATATCTGCTGATTCTACAGCGCTCTCCGGATTTACCCGTGAAGATGGTCCAGCCTCAGGTTCGGTATTCCCAATACAGTCGAAGAATTGAGGATCTTCGTGCTCAGTACGGAGGTCATTTTCTTCAAAGATCAGTACGGAGTCGGACTGTGCCACAGGCTCATTCTGCCTCTGCTTCAACGTTGTAAAAATATTTTCAAAAAAGGTTGCATCTCTGGAAGTAATAACTTTTCGAGGATTAGCTGGATCCCTAAACATGTATGTATTTGGATTCTCAGAATAACCGACGAAAATCGCTTCCTTTGCCTTGACATCCAATTTCTTCCGGTGACACGAAGGCACATGGACAAGTGCTCTACATCCGAACACTCTCAGATGTTCAAGATCACTTCTACGACCACACCATCTGTCATATGGAATTTGTCCACCTAAAGCTCGATGAGGTGACCTGTTCTTTAGGTATACGGCAGTTTGGAAAGCATCTTCCCAGAAAGCTTTTGGCAGTGAGCTTTCAGCCAACAACGTCCTCGCCTTCTCAGTAATGGAACGGTGAGTACGTTCTGCGACTCCAACTTGTTGAGGGCTGTACGGCGTCGTCGTTTGATGTTCGATACCTTTTGAAGCAAGATAATCAACAAACTCTTTATTCACGAACTCTTTTCCGCCGTCAGTCCTAACCGCTTTAATTTTCTTGTCTAATTGATTTTCAACAAATGTTTGAAACAGACAGAATTTATTTTTAACTTCAGTTTTGGAAGGGACAAAATAAGCAAACACCTTTCTCGTAAAATCGTCTACAATAGTCAACATATACCTATTTCCTTGAAAGGAGGTTGTAGAGACCGGTCCTAGCAAATCCATGTGGATCAACTCTAGAGGAGAAGTAGCTCTATTATGCGCTACTTTCTTGAAAGGTTTCCTTGCTTGTTTACCTTCCACGCAAGCGATGCAACTACTTTTGTCTACTTTACTAAACTTTACGCCTACCTCGTGATTCTTCAGTTGATTCATGCCTATACGACACAAATGTCCTAACCTCTTGTGCCAGAGCTTATAACTATTGTCCTGACAGCCAGAGTGCACATCTTGTGTCAAATTATTATTCGCCACATTCTCGGGAACATTAACAGTACCGTCTAAAACGTACAATCCACCACAGGGCGAGGCATGTAAAACGGAATCACCTGTAAAACGAAAAGTATTAGATTTATAAAAATTACAACCAGTAGTATCAAAAACACAAATAAAACCCTTATCAACAGCTTTCTTTACAGAAATCAAGTTAGCTTTTAAATCTGGAACAAAAGCAACATCACTTATCTTGTTGATAACATTTTTGGGTGTGTTTAGTGAAATGTCTCCAATTCCGCTGCATTTAATTCGTTCACCATTAGCCACTGTAACGCTACCATTATTGAGAGCCGTAATATCTTGGAACCAATCACGTCGTGACGTCATATGTTTTGTACAACCTGAATCTACGTACCATTGGTCCTTGTTTGAGCTTCCAGAAGTGTTAAGAGCGGTAAATGTGGCGTCGTTTACTTTTACTACATTAACCTTCTCTTTATTCTTCCTTAACGGACAGTCTGGTCTCTTATGGCCAGGCACTTTACATTCGTAGCATATAACTTCCTTCTTCTTTGACTTAGGCATCTTCTTAGTAAGTAGAACCGAATCTCCGGGTACAGCTGCGTCCTTAGACATTTCGTTCAGCAGTTTTGTCTTCACCAAGTCAGTGGTCACGTCGACATTACAATTTTCTAGTGCCATAATGAGAGGATCATATTTTGGGGTGAGTCCTCCTAAAAGTATGGCTGCAAGCGATGTGTCCTCTATAATTTTGTCTATATCCGCAAGATCCTGTGCGGTTGACATTACTGCATTAATGTACAGTTCTATATTTGTAAAGTCCGACAAGCTTAATCTGTACAATTTTCGTTCTAAAGCTAGTCTTCTACCTATTCCCTTATCCTCAAAAGCTTTCTGCAAAGAATTCCATGCTTCGGCTGCAGTTTTGGCACATCTGACGTGCGTGATAGCTGCACCGTCAACTGTTAAGCAAATTTTTGCTAGCGCTTTTGCATCGTTTCGTACCTTTGTCGAAGCGGGGGTTGTGTCATCTTCCGGATAACCACATATTGTTGCCCACAGGTCTTCATGTAAAAGATAATTCCTCATCTTGAATTTCCAGGTAGGATATCCATCCTTATTTCTGATACAAAAAGATGAACTCGTAGGGGAATTCGACTTATTGACACTCGAGGAGTCTCCAGTTTCATGTGACATTTCGATTACTACTATTTTCAGTCACAATGAAAACCACAACTTTTTCACAATTTTTACACAAACCTTTTACTCTTCTGCGTCTTCGTGCTGATAACGTGTTGTAATACGCGGGGTATAGAGCCTTGAAGAGTATATTTA
Source organism: Apotomis turbidana (assembly GCA_905147355.2). Classification (NCBI taxonomy): domain Eukaryota; kingdom Metazoa; phylum Arthropoda; class Insecta; order Lepidoptera; family Tortricidae; genus Apotomis; species Apotomis turbidana. Next base: position 4,012 of record CAJHVK020000014.1, on the reverse strand, counting down.
AAGATTTTGGTAAATAGAAATTAGAAAAAGATGTTGACGGTTAAAATGTATATTCGAAAGTGTAACAGTAAATTTAAAATATGACATAACTATAAAAAACTTAATTATTAAAAAGTCTAGACACAACTAAGGTTACTATCTACAACAGGTATAGAGCCTTGAAGAGTATATTTAAAGATTTTGGTAAATAGAAATTAGAAAAAGATGTTGACGGTTAAAATGTATATTCGAAAGTGTAACAGTAAATTTAAAATATGACATAACTATAAAAAACTTAATTATTAAAAAGTCTAGACACAACTAAGGTTACTATCTACAACAGCCGCCCTTAATCGAAGTTGTGCCAAAAAGACTAAAACAAAATTAAGTTCCTAGTCCTAACTTAACTATACATCGCTTATGTACAATTGGCCCAAGTGGCTTTGTTAAGACATCTGCAGGCATATCACTGCTTTGCACATATTCTAAATTAACAATATTACTAGATACTTTTTCCCTAATAAAATGAAATCTCGTATCTATATGTTTCGTCCTGTTGTGGTGTACAGGATTTCGAACGAGATTCATGGCACTCTGGCTATCAGAAGCTAAGTTAATTGAAGAAAACTTACCCGTTATTTCATAAATAAAGCGACGTAAGTAACAAGCTTCCTTTGTAGCAGACGCTAGTGCCATGTATTCGGCTTCCGCGGACGACAACGCAACTGTCGGTTGCTTCTTTGACTCCCAGGATACTGGACCGCCACTTAACTTGAAAGTGTAACCAGTGTATGACCTTCTGTCAATTACACAGTTCGCCCAATCTGCATCACAGTAACCTCGTAAAGGTTCTCCTGTTCTCCTATAAACCAAAGAATAGTTTAAAGTACCTTTCAGGTACTGCAGGACTCGCTTTGCAGCATTCCAGTGTTCCTTTGTAAAACACGTATTAAACTGACTTAAATAACTTGTTGCGTATGCAATATCGGGTCGTGAGTTTACCGTCAAATACATGAGGCATCCTATTAAGTTCTGATAAGGATAAGACTCACCAACTTGACCATCCGTTCTACGTTCCATAGTCTTTTTCACTAAAGGAGTGTCCACTGTCTTGCAATCCTTCATATTAAACTTTTCGAGTAAAGATAGAATATAATTCTTCTGATTTATTTTTATATACTCGGAATTGCTTTCCACTTCTAAACCTAAATAGCATTTTAATAGTCCGAGATCTTTCAGAGAAAAATATGTAGACAAAACTTTCTTGACATTGTCAAAAGTCAAATCTGATTTATAAAAGACAATTATGTCATCGACAAAAATACCCAAAATAATAAGTTCATTTCTAAAAAGTTTCGTATAAACGCAAGGCTCGGAAGGAGTTCCTGTAAAACCAATTTCTAAAAGCGTTTCGTTCAACTTTTTATACCAAGCACGGGGCGCCTGTTTAAGGCCATAAAGAGATTTCTTCAGCAAACAAACCTTGTTTTCCTTACCCTTTTCTCTGTAACCAACAGGTTGCTCCATAAAAACCTCTTCATCCAAGTCCCCATTCAGGAACGCCGTATCCACGTCTAAGTGCCTCATTTTTAAGCCCTTTTCTGCAGCTAAGGCAAACAACGTGCGGAGGGAAGAATTACGAAGAACTGGAGCGAATGTCTCTGTATAGTCCACACCTTGGACTTGATTGAAACCTTTGACAACCAGTCTAGCCTTATATTTGATGACGTTTCCATGAGCGTCCCGTTTCTTCTTATAAACCCATTTACATGGTATAACCTTCTTGTTCGGTTTATCCACCAGGTTCCATGTATGGAGTTTCATTAACGACTTATACTCGTCAGCCATTGCATGGTGCCACTTTTCGGCATCATTGGCATGAGTAGCTTCATAATAAGTCATAGGGTCAGAATCATCAATCGACACATTATATGAAAGGAAATCAGGTGGTTTCCTACTTCTTGAGGGGTACCTCTGCTCAGGAATATATTGTTCCTCTTCCACATCTGCTGGCTCCACATCGACACTATGAGGTAACTCATGGAGAGACTCGCACTCGCTATCTTCCATATCTGCTGATTCTACAGCGCTCTCCGGATTTACCCGTGAAGATGGTCCAGCCTCAGGTTCGGTATTCCCAATACAGTCGAAGAATTGAGGATCTTCGTGTACAGTACGGAGGTCATTTTCTTCAAAGATCAGTACGGAGTCGGACTGTGCCACAGGCTCATTCTGCCTCTGCTTCAACGTTGTAAAAATATTTTCAAAAAAGGTTGCATCTCTGGAAGTAATAACTTTTCGAGGATTAGCTGGATCCCTAAACATGTATGTATTTGGATTCTCAGAATAACCGACGAAAATCGCTTCCTTTGCCTTGACATCCAATTTCTTCCGGTGACACGAAGGCACATGGACAAGTGCTCTACATCCGAACACTCTCAGATGTTCAAGATCACTTCTACGACCACACCATCTGTCATATGGAATGTGTCCACCTAAAGCTCGATGAGGTGACCTGTTCTTTAGGTATACGGCAGTTTGGAAAGCATCTTCCCAGAAAGCTTTTGGCAGTGAGCTTTCAGCCAACAACGTCCTCGCCTTCTCAGTAATGGAACGGTGAGTACGTTCTGCGACTCCAACTTGTTGAGGGCTGTACGGCGTCGTCGTTTGATGTTCGATACCTTTTGAAGCAAGATAATCAACAAACTCTTTATTCACGAACTCTTTTCCGCCGTCAGTCCTAACCGCTTTAATTTTCTTGTCTAATTGATTCTCAACAAATGTTTGAAACAGACAGAATTTATTTTTAACTTCATTTTTGGAAGGGACAAAATAAGCAAACATCTTTTTCTAATTTCTATTTACCAAAATCTTTAAATATACTCTTCAAGGCTCTATACCCCGCGTAGATAGTAACCTTAGTTGTGTCTAGACTTTTTAATAATTAAGTTTTTTATAGTTATGTCATATTTTAAATTTACTGTTACACTTTCGAATATACATTTTAACCGTCAACATCTTTTTCTAATTTCTATTTACCAAAATCTTTAAATATACTCTTCAAGGCTCTATACCCCGCGTATTACAACACGTTTTGTGTTTTTGATACTACTGGTTGTAACTTTTATAAATCTAATACTTTTCGTTTTACAGGTGATTCCGTTTTACATGCCTCGCCCTGTGGTGGATTGTACGTTTTTAGACGGTACTGTTAATGTTCCCGAGAATGTGGCGAATAATAATTTGACACAAGATGTGCACTCTGGCTGTCAGGACAATAGTTATAAGCTCTGGCACAAGAGGTTAGGACATTTGTGTCGTATAGGCATGAATCAACTGAAGAATCACGAGGTAGGCGTAAAGTTTAGTAAAGTAGACAAAAGTAGTTGCATCGCTTGCGTGGAAGGTAAACAAGCAAGGAAACCTTTCAAGAAAGTAGCGCATAATAGAGCTACTTCTCCTCTAGAGTTGATCCACATGGATTTGCTAGGACCGGTCTCTACAACCTCCTTTCAAGGAAATAGGTATATGTTGACTATTGTAGACGATTTTACGGGAAAGGTGTTTGCTTATTTTGTCCCTTCCAAAACTGAAGTTAAGAATAAATTCTGTCTGTTTCAAACATTTGTTGAAAATCAATTAGACAAGAAAATTAAAGCGGTTAGGACTGACGGCGGAAAAGAGTTCGTGAATAAAGAGTTTGTTGATTATCTTGCTTCAAAAGGTATCGAACATCAAACGACGACGCCGTACAGCCCTCAACAAGTTGGAGTCGCAGAACGTACTCACCGTTCCATTACTGAGAAGGCGAGGACGTTGTTGGCTGAAAGCTCACTGCCAAAAGCTTTCTGGGAAGATGCTTTCCAAACTGCCGTATACCTAAAGAACAGGTCACCTCATCGAGCTTTAGGTGGACACATTCCATATGACAGATGGTGTGGTCGTAGAAGTGATCTTGAACATCTGAGAGTGTTCGGATGTAGAGCACTTGTCCATGTGCCTTCGTGTCACCGGAAGAAATTGTATGTCAAGG
>CAJHVK020000013.1:0-26550 GCA_905147355.2 Apotomis turbidana | reverse complement strand
AAAACATTAAATATTTTAACCTCCACGATTAAAGGGATTTTGCGTATTATCCAACCGCGATTAGAATGGGAATTAGTTAAGAATGTCATAAAAAATTATAAAATCTCACATAAAATAAAAATCACAAGAGTTCTTATCTCTTAACTGTACATTCAAATCCCATTCTCATTTCGGTCCAATAAAACTACGTAACTATTTATTAACAACAACAATATTTAGTAAAAATCAGTTTTATTGACACACGGGAGTATACAAACAGGTCGATAACTTTTAAAACGACAATTATTACAATCAGGTTTTCTTCCCGATAAAGAGGCATGCACAACAATTATTGAAAAAATACATTTTAATTAATTATATTAATCGATGATTTCAAAATTTTGTACCCGATTAGTACCTTCGTAATTTTGGAGATATGAGTCTCTTATAATCTTTTGGTTGGCGTTGTGTATGATCTCATTAAAGAAAACAGTAGTGTTTTGTGGATTTGTACCTCATTATCGTCCGTCATAAAAGAGAAGCGTGCTAATAGATAAGGTGTTATTTTGGTGGATTATCCACTCAAGGCCTTTTGCCAGGGGTTGAAATTGCTTTATTAGAAATAGTTTTGACCTGGCATTAGTTAAAGCAATTTCAACCCTTGGGCAATGGCCTTAGAGTTGATAATCCACCAAAATAACACCTAATCTATGAGCATGCTCCACTTTTATGACGGACGATAATGAGGTACAAACCTAAAAAACAATAAACACTGTTTTCTTTCATGAGATCGTACACAACGCCAACCAAAAGACTATACCAATACAGTCCGTGAGCTCTTTAAAATGACCCTTGTCATATATATTTTAAATATTTTGCCCTACACGATTACGGACAGAGACAATAACGTAGGTACTAACTTGTTTGCTTTAGTTACTAATTGTATAGGTACTAAAACTGTTAGCTTACTAATCTAGTACTATTTGGGTAAAGTACCTGCTTCATGTTTGGAACCATCAAATCCTAGATATGACCGCTGGGTACCTACGCCAGATTGTCAATCATAATATTTTTGGCACATTTCGTTTTAAAATTATGTATATAATATCATAGCGAATTCCTAAACTATTTTCGCACATTGTAATAATTTCGAATCTTAACTAATTATTAAAATAAAACATTATATTTAAATTTTATATGGACGTCAGATTGTCAATCATAATATTTTGTGTGCGTGTGGATTGAGTGAGCACCCTTCAAAAAATGAAAAAAAAATGTGCTGATCATTTAGTAAAAGTTCTAAAACAATTGTAAAACTAATTGATGAATTTGTAAAACGATAAATAAAAAGAATACATTCACTAACGTATGCTCACTCAGTTCTCACAAACAACCAACGAAATCTGTGAATGTGTTTATTTAACATATAATATTTATATCCTAATTTTTAGTAAAAATTATGCTTAAGGTATTAGGTAATAATTTGTAGATCACCTGGTTACGTATTTAAAGTTTTACAAATTATTTCGTATGCTCACTCAATCCGCATACTTTCGAAAACCCAATTTCTGATGAAAATACTGCAGATTGAAACTTCTATATATGTATATAGTTTAGTAAAACTCATATGGGAATTTGTAAAATACAAAACAAACCGCTAACGTGGCAGATTTTTGGATAATACATGTTTGTAAGTGCTCACTCAGTCCACACATTATTCGTAAGTTAAAAATGTAAATATCTTAAGATTTTTAGTATCTAGGAAACTAAAAAGTAGTTCAACTTTTAGTAAAAAAAATTACTAAATATCCACCATCTAATATTATTAACTAAAGGCTCAGTGAAATAAAAGAGATTGCAAAAGAAACTGCAAGTTATTTGTTTTCTGTAGCAAATCCTCCGAAGAGACAAGTTCTACCAGAAAAATACATATTTTGGACTAATAATTATTTTGAAAAGCTTTTTCCATTAAGAAGTGGTGTGTGATCTAAAAAGATGGGACTGTATCTTAGATTGTATTTTAAAATGAAATTTGAATATCTTTAAAAGCAGACAACGAATATGACATTTTAGATGGTGGATATTTAGTCAATTTTTTTACTAAAAGTTGAACTACTTTGTAGTTTCCTAGATACTAAAAATCTTAAGATATACATTTACATTTTTAACTTACGAATAATGTGTCGACTGAGTGAGCACTTACAAACATGTATTATCCAAAAATCTGCCACGTTAGCGGTTTGTTTTGTATTTTACAAATTCCTATATGAGTTTTACTAAACTATATACATATATAGAAGTTTCAATCTGCAGTATTTTCATCAGAAATCGGATTTTCGAAAGTATGCGGATTGAGGTGAGCATACGAAATAATTTGTAAAACTTTAAATACGTAACCAGGTGATCTACAAATTATTACCTAATACCTTAAGCATAATTTTTACTAAAAATTAGGATATAAATATTATATGTTAAATAAACACATTCACAGATTTCGTTGGTTGTTTGTGAGAACTGAGTGAGCATACGTTAGTGAATGTATTCTTTTTATTTATCGTTTTACAAATTCATCAATTAGTTTTACAATTGTTTTAGAACTTTTACTAAATGATCAGCACATTTTTTTTTCATTTTTGAAGGGTGCTCACTCAATCCACACGCACACTAATATTTTGGCACATTTCGTTTTAAAATTATGTATATAGTAATCATAGCGAATTCTTAAACTATTTTCGCACATTTTAATAATTTCGAATCTTAACTAATTATTAAAATAAAACATTATATTTAAATTTTATATGGACGTCAAGTTTCATAACAATATTTATTCCTTACACCCTACACAACAAACTTTATCGCTGGTAACCACTTATATAAGGCATTTGATGATCAGAAGGTTTCCTTTCACAGGATGAACCTTCTGAACCCTAAGAACAATTTAAGAAGGAGAGCCATATTTAATTTAAGTGCAGAAAGGAGTTACGGCGTCTTAGATTTTTTATATGGGATTTTGACATTTTGTGGTCCTGTCGTGTGGTGTATCTCATAAAAGGGCTTCATGAGCTGGTTCTAAATATATACTGCATTGTTACATTAAAAAACGTCACTAATCGCGCTGTAAGCTCATGAAACCATTAATTAGATAACCCACATGACAGGAGATTCAGAACACAAAATGTCAAGACCCCATACAAGAAATTGATGACGTTATAACTCCTTCCTGCGCTAATTCACGATGGCTCTAATTCTTAAAATGTTCATAGGGTTCAGAAGGTTCATCCTGCCAAAGGGAACGGTAAATGCTATTTACGGCATGTTGGGACGTAATTATTGAATATCAAACGCCGAACACCCTACGGCGAAGCTAAATTATACAAGCTTTGTTATTCTAGTACAATTAATTACTCATATGTCTGTTTATGGATTATAATCACTAACGCTAATCTTAACTATGCGCGGCACTTCATTTTGCAAAAGGCCGACTTGACAGTGTTCTTTAAGAGAGACACGATTACAATAATTTTATTGCGCGATAGGTAGTTATACCATGAAATAGAACTAACTGCCATAAAATAAATTTCACGAGCATTATAATATCTCCCTCTAGCCTTTCCATGATTAACGCCAGCGCAATATCTTTCAACTTTACACCCGAAATAAAATATTCTCATGGTACTAGTTTGCTATTGCAAAACAAATACCCAGCTAGATGGATCGTAATCACTGGTAATCACTACCGCTAAACTTAACTATATGTGCGGCACTTTATTTTGCAAAAGGCCGACTTGACAGTGTTCTTTAAGAGAGACACAATTACGATAATTTAATTGCGCGATAGGTAGTTATACCATGAAAAAGAACTAACTGCCATAAAATGAATTCCACGAGCTTATAATATCTCCCCCTAGTCTTTCCATGATTAACGCCAGCACAATATCTTTAATTCACAGCCATAGTATTAAACACCGAACACCCTACGGCAAAGCTAAATTATCCTGACGCTCACTGATGATGACCGTAAACACAACCCGATCTGGTTATTATTAACTAAAGGCTAAGCAGAAGCTAAACGAATTAAACAACATTTCAGAAAATTGCAAGTTTAATGCAAGTGAAATAAAAGAGATTGCAAAGTACCAACACCGATGGTTATTTGAGCTTACCGTTGTGCTGTCAAAGGTTGACTGAGAAAAACACAATTTTTCTCTGTCAAAGTTACATTTGTGTAAACGACCCATTTTATAAATATGAATGAATTAAAAATAAAGGTGTTCATACCAAGGCTTGCTAAGAAGAAAGAATCGCTAAAAGAAAACTCCCACACCGTCCAATTACTAGGATATACTTTTAAAGCAGAGATAAATAAACTAAAAAAAAAATAACAATAAATATTACTTTCCTTGCTACTTTACTTTTCTTTGCTTTTATTTTTATTTTTCCGTTGTACATCTTATCAAAGATCAAGCAACACAAGACTGGAAACCCTATACCTCGAACGGTGTAAAACAAAAATAGTGTTAAAAATAGTATATGTAAAATATTTGTTTTAAAAGTATATCCTAGTAATAAGGCAGTCTGGGAGTTTTCTTTCGGCGGTTATTTCTCCTCAGTAAGCCTTAAAGTGAACTGCTGGTAAATATTTTTAAATAAAATAATTAATGCCTACACATTAGGTCGATCTGGCATGTGTACACCTTTATTTATAATTCATATAAAATGGGTAGTTTGCACAAACGTAACTTTGACAAAGAAATATTGTGTTTCTCTCAGTCAATCTTTCACAACGGTAACTGGAAAGCTACTGAAACGTCAGGGACGCTCAAATAATTAATATACGGGATACAATCCGTTTAAATGGTTTTATTTAAATTTGTGAGAGTCCGACAACCGAATATTACCGGCCACACTGCTTACTCTGAGCAGCTATTACAAGAACCGCAACGAATTTCAAGCGCTTGTCCATCGTTTGATCTGCTCGGCGAGTTCTAACCTGCCATACACACCTGGTATAAATTATTACTATATATTTGACTTTTAATTTTTTACTTCAGATTTAATTTCAGAAACGGACGAGTAACTAAAAACAAAACTGGACAATTTGAGGAGTGAAATTCCCAACTTCGTGTCGTCTGAATTATTAGAGGCTTGGGAAATAACACACGAATACAACAAACAACCAAAAGACTGTACCATTCCTATCACTGGTAATTACTACCGCTAAACTATAACTATGTGCGGCACTTTATTTTGCAAAAGGCCGACTTGACAGTGTTCTATAAGAGAGACACGATTACGATAATTTAATTGCGCGATAGGTAGTTATACCATGAAAAAAGAACTAACTGCCATAAAATGAATTCCATACGAGCATATAATATCTCCCCCTAGTCTTTCCATGATTAACGCCAGCACAATATCTTAAATTCACAGCCATAGTATTAAACACCGAACACCCTACGGCAAAGCTAAATTAAATTATACAAACTTTGTTATTCTAGTACAGAGAATTTCTCATAATTACATACCACAAGCCATGTGGGGGCAATTTAGTGAAATTATTAGGCTTACAAAAAATTAAAGAATCGAAAGGTACCCATTTCTTATTTAAATTGTCTCCTTTTGATACACAGAAAGCGTTTACGTGAGGATCAAAGAAAACATTTGTAAAGATACAGCCAGCAAAGTATACTTTATGGGTATTGCTATTGTAAAATATGTTAGAAATTTGAAAAAAGTTTGGATCACCAGTAACTTCGTCAACACTCAGTGCAAGAACCTGGTTTATTTCAAATTTTATGCCGTTTAAAGTTATAAAGCTCACAGTCAGTAGTTCGTGCGGTATGTGGAATTCCTTTGACAATCTGTTAAAGGTCTCAGTGTCTATTTGTTTGCAGTTACTAGGAGTTTCTATATCGAAATCAATTTTATTTTTGAGAAATAAGTAATTTAACTGTAACTGGTGTTTAACAGCAAGAGTTTTCGGCAAATTTATTCTATTACACGAGGCTCTAGCGCAAATTTTTGAAACGCGATGCTTTGATTCATATCTCATCGACCACAAATAGTAAAGAGGACCTAGCTTTTCCATGATACCAGGATAATGTGTAAGGTGATGAAATTTTGGTTTTAAATGAGAGCCACTTAACAAAATATAAAGTTTGTTGAGTTCCTCAACTGAATCTCTGAGCTCATCGCAAATTTCTGGGTAAACGGTTTCAGTCATACTTAATTCAAATACTTTGCTGAGTAATAAATAAAGTTCCCAGTGTTGGTCTTCAACTGGAATTTTATGTGACACAAAGCATGAAAAATACCTTACAAAATTTGAAGTTTCCATGGCAGACATCTTCAAATTTACAGTTGTTCTGCTCTCTAATAAAATCTGTGGAGGTTTGCAATTTGAATCTGGTCCATAATCAAAAGAAACAATACGATCATTTAATTCTTTTAAAGTAAAGTACTTTTTTCCAAGTAACCCATTCAAAACTTCTTTCATTGTATAACGTGCTACTCCCTCTAATATATCATGCATGACATCTACAGCACATTGTTTAAACATGTCAAAGCCTCGAACTTGCGTCCACACTGATTCTTCCTTAACGCCAGTTTCACCAGGATTGTGTACTTCTAAGTCTGATCTATAATTATTTTCATTTCTAAGTAAAGACGTGTCTTCAGTGCACATATATTTAATTTGGTTTTTATGAGCACGGCAAAATCGACAAGGAAAATTGGCTGAGAAGCTTTCTACAAAACCTAACATGGAATGAAGTCCTAGATTGTCTCCCATTATTGTTGCTAATTCAAATCGAACACGACCTCGGAAATATCCAGGAATATCCAAATTAATTCCATTAGTTGATAAAAAATTAATTTCATCAATAATTTTGTGAAAGCAATTGAAATTACCTTCGTTACATGTACGATCTGATGCATAAAATAAGGCGAATAGAAAGATGTATTTTAATTGAGACGCTAAGTTTGGAGGTAAACATGCTATAGATGCATACACTGCACCTAATTTATGTATGCCTGCGTGTGAACCGAGTGGATTCCCTGTTTCGTAGTCATCATAATAAACCAAGATAGGGAAAAGCTTTTCATTACTTTCAAGTCCTTGTGTCTTATTAAGCCAAATAGATGTACGCACTATATTTGTAATATTTTGTGATTTAGAACAATATGAAACATATTCATCGATAGATTTTAAAACTCCTGGAATGCTTAGAAACCTATGGAGAACTAACCGCAATGGAATGAATTGACCAGTCCCTAAAACTTGCTTTCTTATATTTCCAGCGAATTCATCTCTTGGTTCAGTAGTAGTTTGGTATTCCTGAGGAGCAATGTATGTTCCCAAGTCTGAAAAATATTTATTTCTTTTATATTCACTAGAAAAAGCCTCAACGCTAGCTTTAACAGTTGACGTAAGTTTGTCTACCTTAGGTTTACACTGCAAACAATCATTTTCTTCCGTAATAAACGTATTTCTTAATAAATTATTAACATATGAGAATATACCTGCACTTAAAACTTGAACAGTCTGTTTGGGTAATAACGGGTCAGCTAAAAGAGAACCAACGACCAATGCCGTTTCCGAGATCAAAGAATTATCAGCAATCGCACCCGGATCAGGATTGGTTTCATAAGTATTGACTGAGTTTCGTATGTTAAATATGCTTTCATTTACACCCGGATCCCGAGAATCTAATTGAATACTTTCAATAGTGGAAGTTTCATGTGTACTTTGGACCTTTTTGCTAGAGTGGTTTCTATTCAAATGCATTCTCAGAGTATTAAGTGAGTCGAAATTTCCACAACCTTGTCCGCAAATATAGCCGGACCCACTTGAAAGGAGTGTGGTTACTTTGATGCAGTCAGATCTCAAATGCTTAATTAAAGTGTTAATGTCGACGAACTGGTTTGAACAATGAGCACAAAGTAACATTATCGAAATACTTATTGGAGTTTTGCTGACCGTATACTTTGCTGACCATAATTCCTTGTCCTAATACTTGTAGCTTGTGGCCTATCTAATTTAAGACACAATTGTTCGCCTAATTCCGCAGTAGCCCGGTGGTTCCAGTCAAATTCTGTATAAATACCATACACACCTTGCTGTATGAACTCCCATGTATTATGGGATTCCAAAGGGTATTCCGCATGCAAAGAGTGAAATAATTGGAAGCAAACTTCTACTGCTTCAATTATAGTATTAAACGTGTAAAGTACCTTGTCTACAACAACACATGCCTGTACTATATCACTCCAAGATGTCCCTACCGCAAGAACAAATGGCTGTAACAGGATTGATTTCCAGTTTAATTTTGCTTGTTTTTGCTTTATGTGATTACGCTGTCTTTCAATACCTTCAGAAACATCTGCTTGAGTGTCTACTCGAAATATGAAGGCGTCCAGTATTTGACATTTTGAAGGTTTCCAGTTTTTGTTGATCTGGTACACTCCTGGAAACAGGAACGGCAGCAGAAGTAGCAGTCCCGAATATTGTTGATTTAAGTCATTTCCTGGAAATTAAAACTATGGATAAATATTTGGAACGTAAAACTAAACGATATAAACAGACCTAGGAATATAAAGGGCAAATTTTAATGACAGCTACGCTAGTAGCTGTCATTATTGTAGCTGCTAAGCTAGGGATTGCCTATATTGATGAACCCAATTATCGATGCTTATCCCATAATATACCGCACCGACTTTTGTAAAAATAAAATCCATTGAATTGAAAACTTATTGAAAGTATACAAATGAAACAATATACAATTATATATATAAATAAAAATTTGACATGAGTGTCGTTTTCTAGGTTTCTGGGGATGTAAATTTCAAAGATGGCACTCATTTTGGAAGTAAAGATGGTGGACGTAATTTTTTTTTAAATATTCATGGATGTCGTTTTCTGGGTTTTTCGGGGGGTGTACATTTCAAAATAAAAAATTAGATTTAAAACTGGCGGAGATATATTTTTGAGAAATGGCACCAATATCGGTTTTTAAGAAAAAATTATGTCCGCCATCTTGGATTTCAAAATGGATGTCATTTTCGTAATCGGAACCCCGAGGAACATTGGAGATGACACCCATATCGATTTTTAAGAAAAAATAATGTCCGCCATCTTGGATTTCAAAATGGATGTCATTTTCGTAATCGGAACCCCGAGGAACCTTGGAGATGACACCCATATCGATTTTTAAGAAAAAATAATGTCCGCCATCTTGGATTTCAAAATGGATGTCATTTTCGTAATCGGAACCCCGAGGAACCTTGGAGATGACACCCATATCGATTTTTAAGAAAAAATAATGTCCGCCATCTTGGATTTCAAAATGGATGTCATTTTCGTAATCGGAACCCCGAGGAACCTTGGAGATGACACCAATATCGATTTGTAAGAAAAAATAATGTCCGCCATCTTGGATTTCAAAATAGATGTCATTTTCGTAATCGGAACCCCGAGGAACCTTGGAGATGACACCCATATCGATTTTTAAGAAAAAATATGTCCGCCATCTTGGATTTCAAAATGGATGTCATTTTCGTAATCGGAACCCCGAGGAACCTTGGAGATGACACCCATATCGATTTTTAAGAAAAAATAATGTCCGCCATCTTGGATTTCAAAATGGATGTCATTTTCGTAATCGGAACCCCGAGGAACCTTGGAGATGACACCAATATCGATTTGTAAGAAAAAATAATGTCCGCCATCTTGGATTTCAAAATGGATGTCATTTTCGTAATCGGAACCCCGAGGAACCTTGGAGATGACACCCATATCGATTTTAAAGAAAAAATAATGTCCGCCATCTTGGATTTCAAAATGGATGTCGTTTTCGTAATCGGAACCCCGAGGAACCTTGGAGATGACACCCATATCGATTTTTAAGAAAAAATTATGTCCGCCATCTTGGATTTCAAAATGGATGTCATTTTTGTAATCGGAACCCCGAGGAACCTTGGAGATGACACCCATATCGATTTTTAAGAAAAAATTATGTCCGCCATCTTGGATTTCAAAATGGATGTCATTTTTGTAATCGGAACCCCGAGGAACCTTGGAGATGACACCCATATCGATTTTAAAGAAAAAATAATGTCCGCCATCACTTCCGGTTCATGACTCAAGATGGCCGCATGCCTTTAAGTTTCGTGTTCGTTATTTATTCATTTTGGTTGTTCAATGTGTAGTATTGATAGCTTATTGTGCAGTGAACTAACGTATTAGTGAATGGTTAATGAAGAATTCAACTTGAAGCGTACATAGCCCTTCTTGGATCAAGGCCCGATAGACCGCGTGGTTTTTTGTAAATCGCTATCACTTTACAAAAAGCACACCTCACCGTACAACGTGATAATTGATATTAATTCTCAATCTTGTCGCCGTGTGCGATTCGAAACGAGTCATTGGCGAAATACCACTTGCTCAGCAAGAAGGTGAAAGCCACAATAAAAAAAAAAAAAAAAAAAAATGTCCGCCATCTTGGATTTCAAAATGGATGTCATTTTCGTAATCGGAACCCCGAGGAACATTGGAGATGACACCCATATCGATTTTTAAGAAAAAATTATGTCCGCCATCTTGGATTTCAAAATGGATGTCATTTTCGTAATCGGAACCCCGAGGAACCTTGGAGATGACACCAATATCGATTTGTAAGAAAAAATAATGTCCGCCATCTTGGATTTCAAAATGGATGTCTTTCTCGTAATCGGCATCCCGAGGACCCTTAAAAATAATTAAACAATCTGACTACAGGATTCAAATGTAATCTAATACACATGAATGCAGACAAACATATGGGTCAAACTGAGATCCTCTTTTTTAAGTCGAATTACGTTAATCTTCTCCTAAGTGTAACAAATTCTTTTCTGAAAACCGCATCAAAATCGGTTTAGCCAAACGCGAGATAATCGCGGACAAACATAAATACTTATATACTTAGATATATACATACATTACTCCTTTTTTAACTTACAAGACAAAAACGCACACCAAACCACATGAACTGCGGAAAATCAAATCAAATCACTGCTGCGCTGCGACTACCGCGACGCGAGTCAAATGCGAGTGACATATAAACAAAATCGTACGTAAAATCAAAATCGCAACACAGAACGACTCATTCTATCTCTGTCAAACTCAAATTAAACGGTTAATTTTGTTAAACAGAAACGGAATTTGCTAAATAACGGTATTATGTGATTATAACGTTATAATACCGATAAACGAAACCACTACCAATATTCATTTTGGTTTAGCGTCACGTGACCAATAACGGTAATACAAAAATAACGGTATCCGATCCCTGGTCGCCGCCGCTCGGCGCAAACGCACGCGCGCTAACATAACTCGCGACGGGGCGTGGGGCGCGCCCAGCCGCCGCACGCTGCCCGCCACCCGCACCTCGCCCACCGCAACCGAAGAAAACTCGCTTATAACACTAGAAGCGAGTTATTTACATCGGGTGGAGCAGCTGTGGGAACGCGCGTCGCAAGAAGATCACTACAAGGAGGAGCGGGAACGAATAAGAAAAAATCGCGCGCCCAATAAAGAAGACCGGCTCGCGAAGTTAAGTGTTTTTCTCGATGAAAATGACGTCATACGGCTAAAGGGAAGAATAGCGGCTGCCGGCGGCATACAAGAAGACACAGTGCGTCCAGTTGTGCTACCCGGCAAACACCCCTACCGTCGTCAACGAAGCTACGTCAACGTGTCCACATACCGAAAATCCGACCCGCCGTGAAAGAAGTTATAGCGCGATGTGCTAAGTGCCGCCTAAGAAAAGCGAAGCCAGCGGCGCCCTCTACCGGGGACCTGCCCGCAGCGCGCCTGGCCCACCACGTCCAGCCCTGACCCCCAACATGATCCTACTCGGGCCCGACTGCTACAACCCGGCCCCCGGCACGTTCACCGACGGCGAGGTTCGGGTCGTCGACGTGACCACCAGCAGAGGACACGTACTACGGCGGCCAACCAAGAAGATCGTCGTGTTACAAGAAGCTCTAGCATAAAGCTTACCTTGTTTCGCCAGTTCCAGAAATTCTTTCAGTTTGTCTCTCTGAATTTGTGCAGTTAGTTGTATCTTTTCCGCTAATTTTATAATTGCAGCTTTGTTGGAATGGAGAAATTCTTGAAGCTTACTTGTTTCTGTAGCATCGCCTTTAGCATATAAAAGCTCGAAATCTTTCTTTATCTAAAAACAAAACAATAAATAGCATGCATGTACATTGTATAACTTTTACTTTTCAAGATGATAATTATAATGTATTATAGTAGAGTTGCTAAGCCGCGAAATTGTGCGCATCGGGTTACAAGCATGAAATTTATCAACATTAGGGTTCCGTACCCAAAGAGTAAAAACGGGGCCCTTTTAATGAGACTTCGCTGTCCGTCCGTCCGTCCGTCCGTCCGTCTGTCACCAGACTGTATCTCAAGAACGGTGATATAGGTATACAGTTGAAATTTTAACAGATAATGTGTTTCTATTGCCACTATAACAACAAATACTAAAAATGAAATAAAATAAATATTTAAGGGGGGCTCCCATACAACAAACTTCTTTTATGGTACGGAACCCTTCATGCGCGAGTCGGACTCGCACTTGCCCAATTTTTTTTACGTGTTTTTTGTTACATAAATAAATTGTATAGTACTTACAAGTGTAGGTCCAACATTTGGCACAGTGAGACTTTTGTATAATGTCAAGTAATCCCATAAGTTTCCAGGAGTGTCACAGCGTTCTCTTTTTCGATATTCGTGTGTTATTTCCCAAGCCTCCAATAATTCAGACGACACGAAGCTGGGGATGTCACTCCTCAAATAGTCCAGTTTAGTTTTTAGTTCCTCATTGTCCGTTTCTGAAATTAAATCAATGTATAAAAAATAAACTAAAAGAAATAACAAATTAAAAGTCAAATATATAGTATTAATTAATACCAGGAGGAGTGTATGGCAGGTTAGAATTCTCCGAGCAGATCAAACGGTGAGAAACCCTTGCAATTCTTTGCGGTTCTTGTGATGGCTGTTCAGAGTAAGCAGTGTGGTCAGTGTCGGTGCTCGCAGATGTTGATGGTGCTGGAACTCGAAGTTTGGCGTTTATATCTGTTATCAATAGCTTTCTTCTTAACTGGCCCAGTTGGGTATGTAATGCCCCCGTTGCTCTTCCTTTATTTACACTTTTCCCGTCTCTTGTTTTATATTTTTCTCTTTTGATATAATAAAACCTACAAGAACTTGTATTTGGAAAAAGCTTTTCAAAATAATGATTAGTCCAAAATATGCATTTTTCTGGTAGAACTTGTCTCTTCGGAGGATTTGCTACAGAAAACAAATAACTTGCAGTTACTTTTGCAATCTCTTTTATTTCACTTGCAGTGAGGTTGCAATTTTCTGGAAGTTGTGAAATTCTTTTAGCTTCTGCAGAGCCTTTAGTTAATAATAACCATAACGGGTTGTGTTTACGGTCATCATCAGGAGTTGTTACTGACTGAATGTTATGCAAATCATAGTTCTCATCAACAAAATTCTCAATATTAGCAATATCTTCTGCTATGACAACATGTCTGTCTATGTTTTCTATAGAAGATTCAAGAAATGACACATCTACATGATCTCCATCATCAATACTATCAGTGTCTGCGCTATCAGTAGCAAGAGAAGATGACGATGAGGAAGGGACTTTTTTGAGCTGAGTATGATGAACACCAGCAGTCTGCAAAAAAAATATCAGTTAATAACATACCGGTTTTATTAGCCATACATGGACAGTATTTGAATTATATATTAATTGAAAATACCAATTTTAATGTATTTGTATTTGCTGGGATTGTTACCGGTATAGATGTCTTTTAATGTTGCAGTTTTTTTAACATGATTGAATGGTATTTAGGTAATGATGTAAAATTAAATTAATTGAAATATCCCACTAATATATAAAAATGTGTAATACTTTTGGTGAAAAACCAAAATTGAATATGAGTATTTTTGTATGAACCGAATACAGGTATTTAATCCCTGTTTTTTAGTTACTTCCTACATTTGTATACTATAACTAATACTTCAAATACTATTATTAACTACATAAATCGTATCGATAAAGCATTATAGTTCGTTTTCTATTCAGGTCCGGTTAAGTTAAGTTTGCACCTAGTATGTATGGCGCTGCATACAAATGAGGTGCAGTTAACGCAACTGGTTTGTTCTCATATAATTTTTGATAACACATTTTTTTCTAATTTAATTAGAAATGTATTGTTTTCAGATTATCTTCTATAATATCTACAAGTTAAAGTATTTACAATTATGTCATAATTGTAATATATATTCTATTATTTTTTTTCTAGTAAAACAAATATTTAACTGCACCTCATTTGCATGCAGCGCCATACATACTAGGTGCATACTTAACTTAACCGGACCTTTCGCAGAGTACAAACTGTCTACGGAGTGCTTTCGGCTCAGGTGGACATGTATACTAACCCGTACCAAATGGCATTGCTGTACTCAAAATTGTATACCTCTCCATACAAGCATGCCCAATAGAAAACGGACTATTACAAAATACTTACAGTGTGTTTGATATTATAACAAACATTTGACAGTTCTCTGTTGATGTTTGTAGCGATGTAGCAAAAATATATTGTTTGCCAAACCTAACGATTATGAATGGTTGATCAAATCGATTTTATCGACGAACTTTTTTTCAAAAGTGAATATATTTTTGTTTATTTTGTGTAGGAGCCGCCGAACTTACTAGAGCTTTCTATGTAAAGTAATAGTTGGTTTTATTTTTCTTTCTTTGGGTTATAAACTTATCGAGTTAATCGGTTTCTACCAATTTACAGAAATAGCACATGAATCGAAACGCAAGATTTAGTCACAACACAACTTTAAAAAAGAATAAGACGTAGTACCTAACTGTTTGAGTACCTAATTATTTATTATCATTAAATACTTCAACATCGTGATAAGAAAAAAAATAACATGAAGTCAATAGTATCAAATAGAAAGTGAAAAACGTTTATAGATACTTGAAAAAACACTATGTCATTCCCAGGTTTTTTTATGAAATTCAATGTGTCGCGCAGTGTTATATGGGTCCTGTGATGTGACAAATGTTTGTTATAATATCAAACAGACTGTATTTACATACTCCTCAAGTGTGAGACGCTATAATTATAAACAATTTTCTTTGTCACATCTTACACTATTTGAAATATTATTCTATTCTACCATGCAAGCAGTAGGTAATAAATAATTACTGATGATCTCTTTTAACTACAATATAAAAAAAATGACCAAAAGAAGATTTTCTTCTATTTCCTGACCAAACTGTAGTAGCCAGGTGATTAGACCATGTGCAAATTTTTTTCTTGTCAGCATTTGAGGTATTACGGTTTTTAATTCATGATCTGTAATATGTTTCAAATCTTCTAGACTTGAATACCCATGGCCTGTAATTAATGTTAAATAACAAAACATTATAAGTTATATAGGTATTTGATTCAACTTGCTTGTGTGACAAAAGTGCCGATGAGAAAAACATGCACAAAATATGAGTTTTGTCAAATTTAATTCAAAATGGCGGCGGCGGCCTAACATCGAAAATTTGGATTTCAGCTTGGCCCGCATCCCCCATATTACCTATTACGTCGAAATTGCTTTGACTTTTCTATTTGTAAGGCAACAATACCTAACAGTTGAATTAAAAATGCCAAAAACGTGCATAATGCTGTTTCCCGCTGACGCGTGTCGTATTTTAACACGTGCTGAAACTTCCTATCTAAGATGATCTTAAAGGTGTACGGACCATACCTTTAAGATCACTATCACTGTGTCAGAAGTTTAATAGAAAAGAAGCATTAATCTTATAATATTATACTGCGGTACTTATGCGAGTAAAGTTAATATTAGTAAGTAACAACTTCACACCATATTTCCAATTTAAACATATAAATAAAGAATCGCTTTAAGAAAACTCACCCAAAAAACTTTCTATTACTGCCTCAGTAGCACCAAATTCACGTAATTTTTCTTGTACTTCTGCCATTGCACATTTTTTTGTAGTTAAAATCTACAAATACACACACGACGTAGCGTGACTGATTGACGACTAGGCACTGCGGTAGGCGCCAGCGAGAGACGAGCGTTGGGGTTACCAGAGCTTGAAGCTCATATTCCCTATTTTGAATGTTAACATCTGTTAGATTATGATCTGTTACTCTGGACATCTCTATCAAATATTTTATTCTGTACGTTATTTATACGTAAAAAAAAATTAAGCATTCTTACTAACATTTTAAATGCCAGTGTGTTTGTAGTTTTTTCTTATGTTTTGTTTCTGTTTATTTCTTCACGGCTGTAATACTTCACTGCGGCGCCCCGCGGTATTCCCCACGGTTAAAAAGTAGCCTATATGTTGATCCAGGGTGTCAGTCACCTCCATACCGAATTTTACCAAAATTGGTACATCCGTTTAAGCGCGTGTAAAATACAAACAACGACACGGGTACGTATTTGAATATCGAAAGCTAATATATCTAACGTTAAAAAGTCGACGGTCAAAATATCGAACGAGTAGATATTTAGATCGTTCGATATCATTATATCGACGTTTGGAGTACCTAAAAGTCAAATACCAAATTGCTAAAATATCGAAAGTTCAAAATATCTACACTCAAATTATCGATATATGTTAATATCGAAACCCAAAATATCAACCATCAAAAAGCCAACGTTTAAAATGTCGAAAAATTGAAATAGCAAACGATCTTAATATCTACTGTCATTATATCGACGGCTGACATTCCGAAAGCGCAAATGCCGAACGGTAATTAAATTGCACGTGGACAAAATAGGAGGGTAGATGCGAAAAAATAATGAGCTGTGTGTGAAAGTCCGAATCTAGGGCTCTCGCTGGTTAGGACGCGAGCCGACACAGAGCACCCTAGTGTTTTTGTAAAGCCGGAGGCGCGGAGGGAGTGCAGCCCTCGCCCGCCGTGACGTTAGACATGACGTGGCGCTTTGCCACGCAAGGACGGAAGGGCTGCTCTCCCCGCAGCGCCGGAGCTAAGGCAGAGTCTTTGAATTTTGACGTTATGATCCTTCGATATTCTAATTTTCGATATTTTAACCGTCGATATTTTGTATGCCGATATTTCAATTTTCGATATTCATATAAGTACCCCAACGATACACACACACACACACACACAAACATTTACCTTTATAATATCAGTGTGATAATGTATCTCATGTCCACGTCCACCACGTCTGCCGCATGCACCCGGAAAGGTGGGCTACGTAGCTTGACACAAGAGGAGAGGCCTTTGCCCAGCAGTGGGACACTCAAACAGAGTAATTAAAAAAAATTATCTCATAGTTAAGAATCAGAAGATGGGCATAAGGGTTCACTATTATGTTGCATAAACATTGACATATAAATTATATTCCTATTTCAATTTAAAATCTGTTAATTGAATTTAATGATTACTATATTATCTTATCAATGAGTATTATAATCTGTTAATGTAAGAATTTGAAATTTGCATGCCATTACTATGGTGAATTGTGTTGTTCTTTTGTAATATTTGTCATCCTCATGTACCATGATTCTAGCAAATAAAAGAACTTTGACTTTGACTTTGACTTTAAAATTGATACTCATATTTTCATTTTGCATAACAACCTTTGACAGAATCATCATTTCTCCGAATTTTATTTTGCATAATTTTTTTCTCATAATGTTATATCACATATTTTTTTTTTATCCGAATAGTTATTTCGAAGAAATTCATATCTCATAATATTTAGATTGCATAAAAATTGTTCGAAGCAGAAATAGTACATTACATCAGAGGCCGGGAAAATGAGGATTTCCGGCCAAGTAGGTATATACGGCCGAGCGAGCGTGCGAGGGTGGACCAATTTGAAATTTTCTCCATACAAATCGTTTTTTTTCGATATTTTCCGAATTTGACCGAATTTTCGGACAAGATTTCAGATTCATATTTTTGAGCCCCGAGAGCCCCCCGATACCGAGTTTTAGCCGCCTAGCACGAATTTGAAATTTTGAATCGTTTTTTTTTCGATATTTTCCGAATTTGACCGAATTTTCGGACAAGATTTCAGATTTATATTTTAGAGCCCCGAGAGCCCCCCGATACTGAGTTTTAGCCGCCTAGCACCAATTTGAAATTTAAATCCAAAAAAGGGATGGGTGATTCTACAGGCGTTTCAACCGCCGTCAGTCCGCTGTCATAAATAACAAAGCAACGGGCCGTTATATGCTTTCAATTAGATTAAGAATGGTAAGAAGTACGGATACAGTATATCACTGTTTGAAAGTTCGCAGCTTGGTGTAGCTCATACTTTCAATATTTATGACAGCGGACTTATGGCGGTTGAAACGCCTGTAGAATCACCCGGATGCTTTCTACATTTACTGCCAAATTTCGTTTGCTCTCCAGCAAATAATATAATAATATAATATAAAATGGAAAGTAAAATAAATACGTTTCAAAATGTCCCTAACGCAGAGCAGATATATAAGAAATGGCAACACTGCTTATCTTTAACCGCCCGATTTAGACGGAAATTTGTTTATTACCAACCAAATTGATTGGTAAATAAATTCCATTTGCTTCCGAGTTCATCGTTTAGTATTACTTCTAGTTGCGACCTCTGTTGGTAATAGTTGAAACTCGGTGCTTAACTTTACTACGATAATCTAATCAAGCAGATCGCGCTATGTAGGTACCGTGATTTCCAATAGATGGCCTCTTACTGTTAGTTTAATTTGGTAGATAATTGCTAGGGTGGTCCTTATATATGTCGATTTTTAACGGGGCACCTTTTCTATTGATTATTTAACATAAGAATCGGTAACAGTATTTTTTGACGTGACAACGTCTTAAATTAGGTTGCGGCTCGGAGTCACTCATGAAAAAGTGTAACGCCCGCTCACGGTTGATGAGTGAGAGAGACAAAATATATTTCTATAGTTAAAATTTGTGCAATTCTTATTTTCATTCATCGAGCATTACTGTAACAAGAGGGAAGAGGGCGGAACAGGGAAGAGGGAAGAGGGAAGAGGGAAGAGGGAAGAGGGAAGAGGGAAGAGGGAAGAGGGAAGAGGGAAGAGGGAAGAGGGAAGAGGGAAGAGGGAAGAGGGAAGAGGGAAGAGGGAAGAGGGAAGAGGGAAGAGGGAAGAGGGAAGAGGGAAGAGGGAAGAGGGAAGAGGGAAGAGGGAAGAGGGAAGAGGGAAGAGGGAAGAGGGAAGAGGGAAGAGGGAAGAGGGAAGAGGGAAGAGGGAAGAGGGAAGAGGGAAGAGGGAAGAGGGAAGAGGGAAGAGGGAAGAGGGAAGAGGGAAGAGGGAAGAGGGAAGAGGGAAGAGGGAAGAGGGAAGAGGGAAGAGGGAAGAGGGAAGAGGGAAGAGGGAAGAGGGAAGAGGGAAGAGGGAAGAGGGAAGAGGGAAGAGGGAAGAGGGAAGAGGGAAGAGGGAAGAGGGAAGAGGGAAGAGGGAAGAGGGAAGAGGGAAGAGGGAAGAGGGAAGAGGGAAGAGGGAAGAGGGAAGAGGGAAGAGGGAAGAGGGAAGAGGGAAGAGGGAAGAGGGAAGAGGGAAGAGGGAAGAGGGAAGAGGGAAGAGGGAAGAGGGAAGAGGGAAGAGGGAAGAGGAAGAGGGAAGAGGGAAGAGGGAAGAGGGAAGAGGGAAGAGGGAAGAGGGAAGAGGGAAGAGGGAAGAGGGAAGAGGGAAGAGGGAAGAGGGAAGAGGGAAGAGGGAAGAGGGAAGAGGGAAGAGGGAAGAGGGAAGAGGGAAGAGGGAAGAGGGAAGAGGGAAGAGGGAAGAGGGAAGAGGGAAGAGGGAAGAGGGAAGAGGGAAGAGGGAAGAGGGAAGAGGGAAGAGGGAAGAGGGAAGAGGGAAGAGGGAAGAGGGAAGAGGGAAGAGGGAAGAGGGAAGAGGGAAGAGGGAAGAGGGAAGAGGGAAGAGGGAAGAGGGAAGAGGGAAGAGGGAAGAGGGAAGAGGGAAGAGGGAAGAGGGAAGAGGGAAGAGGGAAGAGGGAAGAGGGAAGAGGGAAGAGGGAAGAGGGAAGAGGGAAGAGGGAAGAGGGAAGAGGGAAGAGGGAAGAGGGAAGAGGGAAGAGGGAAGAGGGAAGAGGGAAGAGGGAAGAGGGAAGAGGGAAGAGGGAAGAGGGAAGAGGGAAGAGGGAAGAGGGAAGAGGGAAGAGGGAAGAGGGAAGAGGGAAGAGGGAAGAGGGAAGAGGGAAGAGGGAAGAGGGAAGAGGGAAGAGGGAAGAGGGAAGATGGTGGACATTATTTTTTCTTAAAAATCGATATGGGTGTCATCTTCAAGTTTCCTCGGGGTTCCGATTACGAAAATGACATCCATTTTGAAATCCAAGATGGTGGACATTATTTTTTCTTAAAAATCGATATGGGTGTCATCTCCAAGTTTCCTCGGGGTTCCGATTACGAAAATGACATCCATTTTGAAATCCAAGATGGCGGACATTATTTTTTCTTAAAAATCGATATGGGTGTCATCTCCGAGGTTCCTCGGGGTTCCGATTACGAAAATGACATCCATTTTGAAATCCAAGATGGCGGACATAATTTTTTCTTAAAAATCGATATGGGTGTCATCTCCGAGGTTCCTCGGGGTTCCGATTACGAAAATGACATCCATTTTGAAATCCAAGATAGTGGACATTATTTTTTCTTAAAAATCGATATGGGTGTCATCTCCGAGTTTCCTCGGGGTTCCGATTACGAAAATGACATCCATTTTGAAATCCAAGATGGCGGACATTATTTTTTCTTAAAAATCGATATGGGTGTCATCTCCAAGGTTCCTCGGGGTTCCGATTACAAAAATGACATCCATTTTGAAATCCAAGATGGCGGACATAATTTTTTCTTAAAAATCGATATGGGTGTCAGCTCCAAGTTTCCTCGGGGTTCCGATTACGAAAATGACTTCGATTTTGAAATCCAAGATGGCGGACATAATTTTTTCTTATAAATCGATATGGGTGTCATCTCCGAGGTTCCTCGGGGTTCCGGATACGAAAATGACGTCCATTTTGTGATTTTGAAATCCAAGATGGCGGACTTAAATTTTGACGTGACAACGTCTTAAATTAGGTTGCGGCTCGGAGTCACTCATGAAAAAGTGTAACGCCCGCTCACGTCTGATGAGAGAGAGAGACAAAATATATTTCTATAGTTAAAATTTGTGCAATTCTTATTTTCATTCATCGAGCATTACTGTAACAAGAGGGAAGAGGGCGGAAGAGGGAAGAGGGAAGAGGGAAGAGGGAAGAGGGAAGAGGGAAGAGGGAAGAGGGAAGAGGGAAGAGGGAAGAGGGAAGAGGAAGAGGGAAGAGGGAAGAGGGAAGAGGGAAGAGGGAAGAGGGAAGAGGGAAGAGGGAAGAGGGAAGAGGGAAGAGGGAAGAGGGAAGAGGGAAGAGGGAAGAGGGAAGAGGGAAGAGGGAAGAGGGAAGAGGGAAGAGGGAAGAGGGAAGAGGGAAGAGGGAAGAGGGAAGAGGGAAGAGGGAAGAGGGAAGAGGGAAGAGGGAAGAGGGAAGAGGGAAGAGGGAAGAGGGAAGAGGAAGAGGGAAGAGGGAAGAGGGAAGAGGGAAGAGGGAAGAGGGAAGAGGGAAGAGGGAAGAGGGAAGAGGGAAGAGGGAAGAGGGAAGAGGGAAGAGGGAAGAGGGAAGAGGGAAGAGGGAAGAGGGAAGAGGGAAGAGGGAAGAGGGAAGAGGGAAGAGGGAAGAGGGAAGAGGAACAAAATATATTTCTATAGTTAAAATTTGTGCAATTCTTATTTTCATTCATTGTTCCTTTTGTGCAATTTAATAATATTCATATCAATAAATATTCTACCGAGAATAAGACGTTGTCACGTAAAATCTTCCTTCGCCCGTAAAACCGACTTTACAGGCAACCATTTTTTAGGGTTCCGTACCCAAAGGGTAAAAACGGGACCCTATTACTGAGACTTCGCTGTCCGTCCGTCCGTCTGTCACCAGAATAAGACGTTGTCACGTAAAATCTTCCTTCGCCCGTAAAACCGACTTTACAGGCAACCATTTTTTAGGGTTCCGTACCCAAAGGGTAAAAACGGGACCCTATTACTGAGACTTCGCTGTCCGTCCGTCCGTCTGTCACCAGGCTGTATCTCAAGAACGGTGATAGCTAGACAGTTGAAATTTTCACAGATGATGTATTTCTATTGCCGCTATAACAACAAATACTAAAAATAAAATAAAATAAATATTAAAGGGGGGCTCCCATACAACAAACGGGTTGGTTGCGTTAACTTTGCACCTCATTTGTATGGGGCTCTATACATACCAGGTGCAAACTTAACTTAACCACTTAAGGATGAAAAGTGTTTGTACGGAACCCTCGGTGCGCGAGTCCGACTCGCACTTGCCCAATTTTTTATTTCATATTTTTTGGACAAAAATTAGGGGTCGCTACCACAGATAAAACTTTGTGAAAAAAAAATTAAACAAACATAATATTATTATCAACTACACAATAAGGTATCCATTACAATACATAATAAAATTACCAAATTATGATAAAAGGGTGGATTTTTGGGTGTTGGGGTACTTTTTAGGGTTCCGTAGTCAACTAGGAACCCTTATAATTTCGCCATGTCCGTCTGTCCTTCCGTCCGTCCCCGTCTGTCCTTCCGTCCGTCCGCGGCTTAGCTCCGTGACCTTTAGTACTAGAAAGCTAAAATTTGGTATGTGTATGTATGTATAACGCCGACAGAACGGTAAAATAAAAATCTAGAAAAAAAATTTTGTTCGGGTACCTCTAGAACACCTAAAGTGGGGGTGATTATTTTTTCTTTTCAACACTGGTGTGTGGGGTGTCGTTGAATAGGTCTTGTAAAAATAATAGGGGTCTTTTAACATTGTTTTTTATAAAGTGCAGTTTTGTAAATATTCGCTAAAAAAAACAAAAAAAATAGTGTCCTCTAACTTTTCAACCACGGGTCAAAAAAAAATCGGGAAAACTAATGTATATAAGGCCTTATAAGTACTTTCAATGAAAACTATATTGAACAAAATCGGTCGAGCTGTTTTTGAGTTATCGCCAAATTTCATATTTTTCTTTAAAAGGACGTAAGTTGACTTCCAGAAGGTAATAAGTGATTACAGTTTCTAGGGCGTTTACGACCTTTTTATAGAGCTTAAAATCTTTCTTAACTTAAACCTCGGGCTTAAAACAGCAGTTTATTGTGAAGGATGAGCAACTACGGAACCCTACACTGAGCGTGGCCCGACATGCTCTTGGCCGGTTTTTATGAATTGTTTTACTATTAAAAGCAAATACTGTTTCTGTTTAAAAGTGAGACTGGAAGTGTTGAAGGCCCTGCTTCCTGGTTCATGTCAGGTGTTAAATGGTATTTTCACTGCTAGATGTAGATGAAAACTTAGATAGGATATTAGGATAGGAAACATCTTGAAACAGTTGGCTCGATTCATAAAATTGCTATTTTTTTATTTTATTTTTTAAATAATGTGGAAATAACTCATATTAAATAACGATTTTATGAGGTTTCACTTTTCAAAAATCGAAAAATAAGGACCACCCTAGTAATTACCTTCCGATTTGATCGGGGGGAAAGTTGATTTTAGGCAAGTTCGTTTTGTCAATTACCTTACGTTTATTGTTTATTGTTTATTAAATTACACAGTTACACACCAAAACGCTTACCATGCTACACAAATACATATTATTATTAATTAGACTAAGGAAGTACATAATTTTACTTTATCACTATTTAGAAAGATGATGACATCATAGTAGTAGATAAAAGGTATCCGAAAATTGTCTAGATTTCTACTTTTTCTTCCTACCTACTGTTTCGAAAACCCACTAAAGTAGACGTATTGGTATGGACGGTAACAAAAAGTTCCTTCTGAAACAGTACCTTCAAAAATGTAACCCAATTACATTGGAAGGAAAATTTCGTGTCTGCCGAATTTTGGTAGGTAATCAATACCTTCCGATTTAATCGGTAGAAATTGAAGGGAAAGCTGCGTTTTTTTGGTAGGTTCGGCACTTAGAAGGAAATATTCGGAAGATCACGCACTCAATAACCTTCCGTTAGAAAAAACCTACCGAATTTGTAGGTAAATCTAGAAGGTATGCGAAAATTCCGTCAATTTTTTTTTACATTTCCTTCCGACATTACCTACTCTTTCAAAAACCCACTAAATTCGAAGGATTGGTATGGAAGGTAACAAAAAGTTCCTTCTGAAGCTTTACTTCCCAAAATATTGCCTTCTGAAATTCGCTTCTAAATTGGAAGGAAAATTTCGTGTTCCTACCGAATTTTGGTAGGTTACCAATACCTCCTTATTTGATCGGTATTAATTGAAGGGAAAATTAAGTTTTTTTGGTAGGTTAGGCTCTTAGAAGGAAATATTCGGAAGGTCACGCACTTAATTACCTTCCGTTAGAAAAACCCTGCCAAATTTGTAGGTAAATCTAGAAGGTCTGCGAAAGTTCCGTCTAATTTTTTACATTTTCTTCCGATATTACCTACTGTTTTGAAAACCCACTAAAGTAGATGGATTGGTATGGAGGGTAACAACAAGTTCCTTCTGAAGCTGTACCTCCTAAGATGTTACCTTCTATAATTTTCTTTTAAATTGGAAGGAAAATTTCGTGTTCCTTCCGAATTTTCGTAGGTAATCTATACCTCTCGATTTGATCGGTAGTAATCGGAGGGAAAGCTGAGTTTTTTTGGTAGGTTAGGCTCTTAGAAGGAAATATTCGGATGATCACGCACTCAATAACCTTCCGTTAGAAAAAACCTACCAAATTTGTAGGTAAATCTAGAAGGTATGCGAAAATTCCGTCTACTTTTTCACATTTCCTTCCAACATTACCTACTGTTTTGAAAATCTACTAAAGTAGACGGATTGTTGTGGAGGGTAACCACAATTTCCTTCTGAAGCAGTTCCTCCTAAGATGTTACCTTCTAAAATTCTCTTTTAATTTGGAAGGAAAAAATCGTGTTCCTTCCGAATTTTGGTAGGTAATCTATACCTCTCGATTTGATCGGTAGTAATCGGAGGGAAAGTTCCGTTTTTTGGCTGGTTCGGCACTTAGAAGGAAATATTCGGAAGGTCACGTGCTCAATTACCTTCCGTTAGAAAAACCATACCAAAATAGTAGGTAAATCTAGAAGGTATTCGGAAATTCCGCCTAAATTTTTACATTTCCTTCTGAAATTACCTACTGTTTCAAAAACCCATTAAAATAGTGGGATTGGTATGGACGGTAACAAAAAGTTCCCTCTGAAGTTTTCCTCCTAAGAAGTTACCTTCTAAAATATCCTTCTAACTTGGAAGGAAGTTTTCATGTTTCTATCAAATTTTGGGAGGTAATAAATACCTCCCAATTTGATCGGTAGTAATCGGAGGAAAAGCTGAATTTTTTTGGTAGATTAGGCACTTAGAAGGAAATATTCGGAAGATCACGCACTCAATAACCTTCCTTTAAAAAAAACCTACCAAATTTGTAGGTAAATCTAGAAGGTATGCCAAAGTTCCGTCTAATTTTTTACATTTCCTTCCGATATTACCTACTGTTTTGAAAACCCACTAAAGTAGATGGATTGGTATGGAGGGTAACAACAAGTTCCTTCTGAAGCTGTACCTCCTAAGATGTTACCTTCTATAATTTTCTTTTAAATTGGAAGGAAAATTTCGTGTTCCTTCCGAATTTTCGTAGGTAATCTATACCTCTCGATTTGATCGGTAGTAATCGGAGGGAAAGCTGAGTTTTTTTGGTAGGTTAGGCTCTTAGAAGGAAATATTCGGATGATCACGCACTCAATAACCTTCCGTTAGAAAAAACCTACCAAATTTGTAGGTAAATCTAGAAGGTATGCGAAAATTCCGTCTATTTTTTTTACATTTCCTTCCAACATTATCTACTGTTTTGAAAATCTACTAAAGTAGACGGATTGCTGTGGAGGGTAACAACTTACCTTTTAAAATTATCTTTTAATTTGGAAGGAAAAATTCGTGTTCCTTCCGAATTTTGGTAGGTAATCTATACCTCTCGATTTGATCGGTAGTAATCGGAGGGAAAGTTCCGTTTTTTGGCAGGTTCGGCACTTAGAAGGAAATATTCGGAAGGTCACGTGCTGAATTACCTTCCGTTAGAAAAACCCTACCAAATTAGTAGGTAAATCTATAAGGTATTCGAAAATTCCGCCTAAATTTTTACATTTCCTTCTGAAATTACC
Source organism: Apotomis turbidana (assembly GCA_905147355.2). NCBI lineage: Eukaryota > Metazoa > Arthropoda > Insecta > Lepidoptera > Tortricidae > Apotomis > Apotomis turbidana. The sequence goes on along the minus strand of CAJHVK020000013.1, from coordinate 271 downwards.
TACTGTTTCAAAAACCTACTAAAATAGAAGGATTGGTATGGACGGTAACAAAAAGTTCCCTCTAAAGTTTTCCTCCTAAGATATTACCTTCTAAAATATCCTTCAAACTTGGAAGGAAATTTTCGTTTTCCTACCGAATTTTGGGAGGTAATCAACTACCATCCGGTTTGGTCGGTTGCATTCGGAGGGAAAGGTGTTTTTTTTGGTAGGTAAGGCATTTAGAAGGAAAAATTCGGAAGGTAACACCACTTTTTTCTGTCAGTGCACGCTC
>CAJHVK020000012.1:0-30031 GCA_905147355.2 Apotomis turbidana | reverse complement strand
AGTAAATTTAAACAACAGTTTTTTCTTTATTAATACAATTATTTATTTCGTAAAATATGTAGCTGATGCTCTGAAGGGTTTAACTCTGCTCCGCGTTATACACTTCAGAGTATCAGCTAACGATCTTTCAAATGCGATACAGCCAGCTGACGAGTTGATTTGCTATCAATACTCAATAGCATATAAACTTTCATCTGATAACATTTTCAGCCGGGAGGCGATCACTGAATTTTTTTTTTACGCGTTCGAGTGACCAGCTGGCGTATTTTCCACCGCGCTACAACCAGCTGACGATTTTTTATCTTTTAGAAATTGGTTTAACTATACGTTGACAAATTTCCAGCCGGGAGGCCATGACTGTTTTTTTTTTTTACGTGTTTGGGAGGCTGCTGCGACTCATCCCACCCACTGAACCGCAGCTGACGTTCACTAGGCTTCATGAAATAACTTTCTTAATCATATTACAAGTTATCGCCCGGGAGACGATTGGTCACGGAAATCTGTTGCTGGCCCGCGGTCTATTAGTAGAAATGGGCCGGCGCGATTTCAATTCTCGTCCCACCTCGTCTCGTCTCGCCTCGCCGGTGGTAAACCACCTTCACGCGTTTGCTTATGTACATTTTATAGACATCGGCGATAGTTTTAGTTAAGATTTGTAGATGGCGCTTCAAAATTGTTTGCACCAAAAACGCACGAGTAGAGCTCTCTTTACCAGTTATATCACAATATCTGTGGTTAAATTATACTACTCTTTGAGGGGCACACTCAGAACTTTGTTTCTGTGTTGCCAGTGGTTTGACATAATATTCCCCGGTTCACTATTTACTTACATTTAATCTCGTAAAATTCTGAGTGTTTTAAATCAATTATTGTGACAATAGTCAAAGAAAATTACAGTTATAATATAATGCTTATATAATTATAATATTTTTTAATACAGTTGCTCAAAAAGTGGTACTTTTCGTAGCTGCAAATCGTGCGAAAAGTTGGATATTTCGAACTAGTGCTTTTTACTTATCAATTTTTTTTAATTTTCTGTTGTACTACTAACACTTCATGTCTCATACATCCAAACAAAGGTCAATCACTTTCCGACTTTATTTATAACGTCATACAGCATTGCAAGTGTATATCTTATAATTATGCTTAAAATATTAAAATTGCATATTGGATCAATCAAAGGGTTATCTGTTAAAAATATTCAAAAACGGTTTTAATAAGTTGTCTGAGTGAATAATATTTAATGAGCAAATGAGTATTATGCATGACCTATAAAAATTAAAAAGAAAAGTATTGCCACAGATTAGAAAATACAGTATGAAGCGTGACCCACGCGCTGCTTTATAAATTCATAATAATTATGAATAATCGCTATTTTTGTGTATTAAATAATATATTTATTTACAATTATATGAAATGTAAAGAACTAGAAACAGATTCACGATGTTTATTGTTTGGAATCAATTAAATTACTGTGTAACATTATCATATCTCTTCTGAAATATTAAAACTGTTTCTTTTTATTTGGCTGAATGATGACAGCCGACGCCATCTTGAAAAAAAATATTATAGTCTGGCAAAAAAGAGTAGAAATTAAAAAGTGGCAATACCGTAGTGACATCCCTTTCTAATCCATCTAAGAAAAAGGGGACGGCACTACAGTATTGCCACTTTTTAATTTCTACTCTTTTTTGCCAGACTGTACAATTAAAAGTAAAACTAACTTTCTTTTTCATTCAAGATTGTTTTAATTATGTGTAAATGACACGTAAGATTTATAAAATAAGAGTTTTTGATAGAAAATGATGGATTCTGATGCTCTACCAGAATAGATTTAACACCGCCCTATATACGAGCCAAGGCAAAAATTGCAAGTGAGAGTATTTTACCCGCAAAATCGAAAGAAAAATTACATTGCCGTCTATTCAACATTTTATTGGTTGGAAACGAGAAAAAGAGAATTATTAACAACTTGAATAAAACTTCAAACTTACCAGCAAAGGCCTTAAATGCGACCCTTCACAATTGCTCTAAAAATTGTAGGTACTCTTAATTTTTATCAGACAGAAATAAATATATTTGCTATTTCAATTACTGTTTTAAATTTGTATTATAGCAATTTTTCGCAAATGTATTAAAAAACGTTGTTTGGTACACGTGTGGAAGTGTCATTTTAACTCGTCCCGCGAGTCTTGATCCTCGCCTTGCGGCTCAGGCCAAGTCCTCGGGGCTCGTTCAAAATGACATACTTTCCACACTTGTATCAAAAACTACTATTTTGGAGGGTTGACGGAAGAAATTATTTTCCTTATTATTTATTTGTTCTTAAAGCGGCAAGCTGGGAAGATACTGGGAAGCTTTAAGAGGGCGCATACGCTTTGGCTAGCTCTCTCTATCACTGAGCGTAAGCGTGAGCGAGATGGAAGTGCGTGGTTGGGAGCGCGGAAATCATGTTTTTTCAGTTTTGTCATAAACGTGTGCATTTTATACTAGAAATAGCTTGGTTGTTTTTGAGAACTTATAATTGTGCATCTATTAAGCCAAAAAACATTGTTGAAAACGGAAGGGTTTTGAAGATTACCTACATCGAAAATATCTAAAAAAAGGGTTATGTTTGAGAGACAAAACTATCGAGAAAATTATTACCAATTGTGTTTTCACGCTGGGCAGATTGAAGAAAAACAGTTCAAGTTGCTTATTTTCAAAGGACAGATTTTTAATCACTATAGATGTTGAGATATGGGATCATTCACCGGACGAATTTAATTAGCGTATGTGGGCTCTTAAACCCGTCACACACGGAGCGATAATATATCGGTCGATATCTTACGGTATCGCTGTAAGATATCGGCCGATATATTAATACTAGCTTTTGCCCGCGGCTTCGCTCGCGTAAGTAGAAGTCGGGGTATGCTATCCTACGGGAAACATGCTTTTTTTTTCAAAGTAAGTACCCACCTTCGTGGCTATTATTGAGTGCTTAAAGGAGGCGATACGTATGAATAATTGAATATGAATGCGATATAATTACGATAATGTAAAATTCATGACAGAGTAAATTAATAATTTTCTATTATTTCTTAGTATATTAAATAATTGTGCAAATACGCGTGTTGATACTGTTGATATGTGTGTGTTGATTTTACTACTACGTAACCTCATTTTTAGTTTACTTGGAATACTATGGCATGGCGCAGCTCTTTTCCTAAGACGGTCACTGATTTTGAGGAGCGTCGCTTGTAAGACCTCGATGCAAAACGCCTTAACTAAAATACCCGTCCAAAGCCTTCCTATATAAATACAACGACAGAGATGAGTTGCATTGTGTGCCCTGCAATGCAACCTTGGTTCGCCATTGACGGACACGTCAAGGAGGACGATATATATCGACACTGGAAATTTCAAATGTCGTAAGGGCAATACTTTAACATGTCCCTTACGACATTTGAAATTTCCAGTGTCGATATGTACGAGTATGTATACAGGCTGATCAATCTAAATCGGTCAGTAGGGAGAAGTCAGAAACTATAAGAAATAGGAAAATCTGTTCTTGGGAACCATGGCGTCGATTTTAGAATTATTAAAAATTGCATTCGATTTTTTTTACAAGTCTCATACATAACTGGGAATCGAACCCGGTCAAAATTGGAGAGATTTTATTTTTGAAGATGTCAATCGATCCTATTTTATATTGGCAACAAATGTCAGTATGAGAGTTCATACATTTATGCCCCAAGTACCTACACTACAAGCGGAGTTGGCCAGTTGGCCGAGGTTAGGCGAATACGAGAGTGTATATAGACTACTGTACTGTGTAAATGATTATTTTGATTATTATAAATCTTGAGTTTTGTTAGTAATAAATTAATTTAATGGAATTATGTTTGACCTAATATGTTATATAATATGATATGATGTGTAATGAAATGAGAGATTGTCAAATGTTGACATTGTAATTTTGTACCTAATTGTAACTCGTGTTTTTTTTATATTTTATTGTTCCATTTACCTATGTCCATTCTGTATGCCAGTTACTGGTGAATTGTGTGTTTCTCTGTTATCCTGTCTGACCATCTTTTGTACCACTTTTTAAGCAGAATAAATAACTTTGAACTTTAGACGGTCACAACGTGCTACTTCGTGCAACTTTACCTCGCCTCGGTCGACTTCCAAAAGTTGTCGGTTTTTGTGCCCGAGTCAAAGGAGTGACAGTGACAGGGCTGCCTAGGAGTTGACGAGTGTAGACACGCACTTCGGACTGCTGCTGTCAGAAGTTGCCCGAGTACTTCGCCGGGGAACTTCGCTTGTAGTGTACTTGTAGCATTAGAGTGCTCTAAGAATCAGAAATTGCTGTTAAAGACTTAAAGCTGAAAACGCTCCATACCATGATCTAAGAAAACAAGGTCTGCTCATCAGACTACAACACTTGGCTACGTCACTGAATAGTTGCCGCTTTATAAGAAATAAATAATAAGGAAAACAATTTCTTCCGTCGCTCGTCCAAAAAATATTATAATAATATATGCTTAAGTAATAATTAAACATTATAATAATTTATGCTTTTGTCTTTAGCGATAAGACCACCTGTTGTCTACCGTTACTAAAATTATTGTTCTGTATTGATTTTGTGAACTTTTTTGGTGTGCAATAAAGCATTTGGTATTGTATTGTATTGTATGCTATATGCCATTTTCTTTGACACACTGTCGTAATAACACAGATTACTGGTTTAAAACGCCCAGGATTTTATGAGATTAATGTAGGTGTAGTGATCCTCTTTGTACATTTTTATTTTTATAATTGATATATGTCATATCCTTATGTCAAGTTTAGCAAATTAAAACCTGCAGTCAGGTTTTGGCTTTTATTTCAATTTAATTTGCAAACTTATCGACTAATATCGCATGGACAAGTATCTACGACCGGAGCGGTTTGACGGCGACCCGTCGCAAAGTTCGGCGGCCGCAGAGTGGTCGCACTGGAAAAAAACCTTCACAAATTTTCTTGCGGCGCAGGATCCGGCCACCACAGACGGGGTCAAGCTGACGATACTGATTAACCACATCTCTCCAAATGTTTATAGTCACGTAAGCGATTGTCAAACATATGAACAGGCTTTAAGCCTCTTGAACCGACTGTATGTAAAACCTAACAATATTCTCTACGCACGTCATGCTCTTGCCACGCGAAGGCAGCATAGCCACGAGACTATTGACACGTACATTCAGGCATTAAAACAATTGTCCAAAGACTGTAATTTCACCGATGTCGACCGAAAGACAAATCGAGACGATAACATTCGTGATGCTTTTATAGCTGGCATCTCTTCGACTAAAATAAGAGAGCGACTCCTGGAAAATCTCAACTTAACATTAGATGAAGCGCATAACCAGGCACGTTCTTTGGAAATGGCTGAAGTTAACACACTGCAGTACGACACCATACCTGTGAACGCAATCAACGAAAACATTAATTCTGTCCCCAGTAGAAATGCTTCTGCCGCCACGCCGACCTTTCTGAACCGATCAAACCGTAAATGCTTCTTTTGCGGGTGCATCCACGCAAAACGTGTCCTGCCTTCGATGCTACGTGCCAGATATGTAGTAAGAAAGGGCATTTCGCAAATGTCTGCCGGAGTAAAAACCCTATCAGCGCTGCCATGACAGATCAGGAGATCGTTAACGCTTGTATCATTGCCGCATCACCAGCATCGCTTCGCAAAGCTACCGTGCCTGCGTATATTAAAGGAATTAGAGCAGAAGCTTTATTAGACACTGGTAGTTCAAAAAGTTTCATCAATTTTGAATTTTCCAAATTATGCTCATTGAAGTTAAAACCCAGTAAACAGACAATATCCATGGCCTCTCTTAACCATATATCATCAGTCAAAGGAGAAACCTGCCTCTCACTTACCCTGGGTAAGCACACATACGAAAACATCCAACTACTTGTAGTAGATAACCTGTGCTCCGATATGATCATAGGACACGACGTACTAGAAAAGCATTCTTCCCTTGAATTCGCATTCGGTGGTCCAAAAGAACCTCTCGTCGTCTGTAATGTGGCTGAAGCTTCCGTTCCTGCTGTGCCTCTTTTCACCAACTTAACTCCTGAATCGCTATGAAGTCTCGAAGATACATTGATGAAGACAGACGCTTTGTTGAGGAAGAGGTGAAGAATCTCCTAAACGAAGGCATCATCGAAGAGAGCAGGTCACCATGGCGAGCACAGGTGCTCATTACAAAGAACGCTAACCACAAGAAACGCCTTGTTATCGATTATTCAAGAAAAATAAATCAATTCACTGAACTAGATGCATATCCACTTCCTAAAATAGAGGAATTGATTTCAAAAGTAGCCAAATATTCTGTTTTTAGCGCCATTGACCTGAAAAGTGCATATCATCAAGTTCCAATCTTGCCGTAAGAAAAACCGTACACTGCATTCGAAGCCGCTGGAAATTTATATCAGTTCCGTCGTATTCCTTTCGGCGTGACCAATGGGGTTGCCAGTTTTCAAAGAACGATTGATTGGCTTATTCGTACGGAGAAGCTTGAAGGTACATTCGCTTATCTAGATGATAAATAACGATTTGCGGAAAGAGTCCGGAAGAACACGACAGAAATTTGCAAAATTTCCTTACGAGCGCTAAAAAGTATGGCCTAACACTTAATGAAACTAAATCCATATTCAAACAAACTTCAATTAACATACTTGGGTATACAATCTCGAATAATATAATAAAACCCGATAATGACAGATTAGAACCACTTCTAAATTTACCGCCACCTCACGATTTGCCTAATGCGGAGAGCCCTGGGCATGTTCGCCCACTATTCAAAGTGGATACCAAACTTCTCTGAAAAGGTAAACGAGCTGTCCAAAACTAAAACCTTCCCATTGAACAACGCATTGATCGAAGATTTTCAAACTTAAAAATGACGTTGTCAAATCTTGCGTTCACGCGATTGATGATAACGTGCCCCGTAGAAACTGATGCGTCTGAACACTCAATTGCAGCGACTCTTTCTTAAGCAGGCAGGCCCGTGGCATTCTATTCAAGGACACTCAATCAAAGCGAGCAGAATCATTCTGCCATTGAGAAGGAAGCTTACGCAATTGTAGAATCGTTGAAGAAATGACGACATTTTCTCATAGGAAAAGCATTTCTGCTTATCACTGATCAACGATCTGTCTCTTTCATGTTCGATGTGAAGCACTCTAGCAAAATTAAAAACGAGAAGATTCAGCGCTGGCGATTAGAACTATCTGCATATAAATACGACATCATATATAGGCCTGGAGCACAGAACCATGTAGCAGATGCTCTATCTCGGGTTTGCGCTATCGTCACGATGCCTTCGAAGCTACGAGCGCTCCACGAAGCCCTCTGTCACCCTGGAGTGACCAGAATGGCGCATTGGGTTCGCTCTAAGAATTTGGCTTATATCATCGAGGAAATAAGACGCATATCTAGCGAATGCCGCATCTGCTCTGAAGTCAAGCCTCGGTTCCTTAAAGCTGACCAGCAAAACAAACTGATCAAAGCTATAGCGCCGTTTGAAAGACTGAGCATCGATTTTAAAGGACCCGTACCATCAAAATCGAATAATAGATTTATTTAACAATCATTGACGAGTAGGTACTCACGGTTCCCTTTTGCTTTCCCGTGCTCTGACATTAGCGCGAAGACTGTCATGTTATGTACCGTGTTAGCTAGACATTTGAAATTTTCACATATGATGTATTTCTGTTGCCGCTAGATGAACAAAAAACACAATAAAATAAATATTTAAGTAGGGCTCCCATACAGCAAACGTGCGCGAAACCCTCGGTGCGTGAGTCCGACTCGCACTTGACCAGTTTTTATAGCCTAAAACCTGATCGGGGATTTTCTCGACAGATTAGTAAAGTTTGCATCAAAATCCGTTCAGCCGTTTTCAGGTGATGCGGCGACAAATACACAGACAAACAGATAAACAGACAAAAATTTTAAAAACTGTTGGAAAGTATTCTGTTATAGATTCTCAGTATCTCAAGCAAACTTTTTTTCGAATATCTTTCATGTAAAGACTTTCGACCCTCTTCAGCTTTATTATATGTATAGATATTTATTATATGTACCTATATAGAAGATCCCTCCTGGCGCCTAACAACATTTCATCATTAGATCCGAACTTGTACATATTTTGTACTTAATAACTTTTATTACTTACGTACCTACTTGCTATATCCTGGCAAGGTAGGTTGTTGAGCAAAATTGAAAATTCAAAAAATTCAAAATTCAAAAGTTTATTCTGTAAGTAGGCCACAAGGGCACTTTACAAGTCTGAATCTGAATCTACCGACATTTCACAAGAGGAGACCGCTGTTGAGAAGATAAGGTTTATACTTAAAAACTATTACAAGTGTGTTATACTTAACTAATTGGTACACGTAAAGATGTGATGGATTCTCAAAATCATTAACCCTAGAGTGCTCGCGCTTTGAGCGTTATGCCGCTCTGCGCAAGAAAAGTTCATTATTTTGTAAACTATGCATTTGGTAAGGTTAAGCGTCTCTGTAGCTGCCCTCTAGAACCTTACATATATACCTAGTCGGTCCCTAAGTTCTGATGTAATTTAACGTAATTTGCTGTCTCAGTTTTGCATAACTTTATGTAATATTCAGAAAAAAGTTATAAAAAAACATGCGAAAAATACGCGGCCTGTTCAAGGTGATTTTGTGTCCTATTAATTTCTTTTACTTTTTTACATGGTTGTATCCTGCATAAAACAAAAGCTGGGTCTTTTATCTTTCTTTACATATAGTATTAGCTGAAGTACAGACTTGTCGGAGAACTAAATGCTGGTGATAAAATAACGTTCTTAGTTCATGTGATGCAAAAAAGTGACAAGAAAATAAAATATCTTTGTACAGTTGATGACAACTTTTATTGAAAACTGTTCCTATTTGAAGAAGAGAAGAGCTATTTGATAGACATAAAAACTAGTTGGTTGGACCTATGTATGCATATATAATAGGTACTAGCTTTTGCCCGCGACTTCGTCTGTGTGGAGTAAGTAATTTGGGTGCCTTAATTTTTAAACAAATCTGCTTTTAAAACCATCCTTTTTTTTCACCCTCAAATAGGTCCACTATCAATTACCACTTCATTTTTTTACACCCTTAAGGGATGATTTCGGGGATAAAAATTATTCTATATCCTTCCCCACAGCTCAAACTATCCCCATACCGAGTTTCATCTACATCGGTTATTGATTCCCCATACAAATTTCCACCCCCCTTTTCATCCCCTTGAGGGGTGAGCTCTGTGATAAAAAGTATCCTATGTCCTTCCCCGGGACTCAAACTATATCTATACCAAATTTCTAATAAATCGGTTCAGCGGTTTAAGATGAAGACGGAACAGAGAGACACACTTTCGCATTTATAATATTAGTATGGATTTCAACTAAATCGGTTCAGGGGCTATGAGGTAATAGACACACACTTTCGCATTTATAATATTAGTATGGATAAGTACAATGGCGTCGAGAATAAAATATCTAAGGCTGGCCCAGATGTACGGAATTTTCATTCGGTTTCTGTACGGAATAACAGGTGTGAAAGAGACGTCGCCCTACACATGCATAGCGCTGTCTCGCTTGCACATGTCCTTGCTTTCGGAAAATTCCATGGGTCTGCAGCCGGGGTTACTAAACGTATGCCTTCGGCCACATCAATAATTGAGCGCTCTAAATTAAAAAAAATGCCCCAAAATGCGAAAACTAGTGCCACAAATTGCTATTGTTGCGTCGGCACCTCCATTTTATCAATAAATCGGTCATAATCGGCGGACCACTTCCATACCACCAAGGCGAAAATCTAAGTTCGCAAATTGCAGGCACCTTTTTCACTCGTTTCATTGCTCGGACAATAACTGACCTTACCATTAGAGTCTGTCTAATGAAAGCTGAACCTGAGAAAAAGCGGCAAATTTAAAAAATCATTACATGGTATTACCTATCAAAGTAGGAATAAACGATTTTGATACTTTTCTTTATTTTGGTGGGTACTAAGGGAGAGGAAACGCCTAATATTTCATGAACATTTATTTATGTATTTGATTTTATGGCACAAAATAATAACTTATGATGAGTCTGACAGTAGTTCAGATGAATCAATGGAAGTAGTTTCTAGAAACCGATTTTGATTACAGTTCTTAAAATAAATAAAACTTTTAACTTTAGTTTATGACTTTATTCGAATGTTTTTTTTAACCCCAACAAAAAAAAGAGTGTGTATGTGTGTGTATAACATATATACATTATAACTATGTTTTTATTTATTTAATTATATATCTAGTAAAACTTGTTTTTAAGTTAGTTGTTATGCACATAATTTATCTGCTTAGTTCAAAGGTTGACTGGTAGAGAATGCCTTACGGCATTAAGTCCGCCATTTGTACGAACAATGTATATATGTTATACACACACATACACACTCTTTTTTTTGTTGGGGTTAAAAAAACATTCGAATAAAAAGTCATAATCATAAACTAAAGTTAAAAGTTTTATTTATTTTAAGAACTGTTATCAAAATCGGTTTCTAGAAACTACTTCCATTGATTCATCTGAACTACTGTCAGACTCATCATCATGCACACTTATAATAATTGATTCCAGGTTTTCGGTTATCCCATCCCTAGCTTTGTACTGAGCTTCAATATTAAGCACATGATTAGTCATTTTCTTCCAATGCGCTGATGTTATGCTCTCAAAAGCCTCTTTAATATTTTTTTCCATTTCAGCTGCTGATCCGGCAATATTTTTACTTGCGATTTTTCTCTTCGCCGAACTCCATATAAATTCGATTGGGTTCAGATCACAATGATAGGGCGGAAGTCGCAAGACCTCATGACCATTGTGCTCTCTTAGAATTTTGTCTGCTTCGTAGATTGGGTCCAGTTTGTGTTTCTGTACCAATACAAGAAGTTCTGCAATGGTATGATATTCCTCATACTCCTCATAGTGAATTTGATTCACACAAAGCCACTCTTTTATTTCTGCTTTGCGGCTGTTGGTATTTGAAGGCTTATTAATTTGCACCATATGGTAGCTGGCATTGTCCATGACAATCACGCTCGGTTTAGTCAAGTTCGGAATAAGCTTCTCATGTAACCACTTATTAAAATTTGTGGCGTTCATGTCACGGTGCTAGTCGGCTTTAATTGATTTTGTGCTAAATGTTAATAACGCATTAGACACAAAACCATTTTCTGATCCAGCGTGAACAATAATATATTGTTTACCGGACGAGATATTGTCAACTAGACCTTTGGTGGAAGGCCCTTGCCATGATCGTTTTAATTTATAATTCTGGTGAACGTAAGTCTCGTCCAGGTATATTATTTGTTTACCTTCAGCACTTTTTATTGCAATAGTCCGTAAGTAACGGTGTCGCCAAGCTGCAATGTCAAAGCGCTCAATAAGAACTGAGCGTTGATCAATATTTTGTTTAAATTCGTATCCATTCGCATGCAATATTCGGCTTAAAGTTTCAAGGGGTAAAATTGATGCTTTCTCTCAACTCTGCCAATAGGCACCTGAGTGTAGGCACTTGCTTCTTTACGATATAAAATTCGTTGATTTTATTTTGGATGGCTTGGATATCAAAGCTATCTAAATTGGATACTGTGGTCTTGTGAGGTCGCTTTTTTCCTGGGGTACTGAAGACACCACTGTTTACTTTTCCTTCATTGCTTATTCTCTTCAAAGTTGAAACACTGAGATCAGTTATTGACGATATTTCCTCTAAATACTTGTTTTGACTTAGCAATTCGTTTTGCTCCAACTCTTTCAGCTTCCCAAGATTATCCAAAAGGAGTTGTTTTTCTTCAGAGTCGTCAAGTTTATCTGAAATGAATACATCATTTATGAAAAAATTAAAAGTAATTATCAATTTAAAAAGATAGTTTGGACGGGAAAAGATATATTGTGAATCATTGGATACAGGTTTTTATCCGAGATTGCTATTTGTTAAAATAATTTAGGTTAATTAAAGTTTTACTGCATGAATATAATTTACGTTGTAAGCGGAAATGAATTTCGTGACATGTATTTAAGAAAATCATAAGAGTAACATTAATATATTATCTCCTTAAGAGTCGTGACACCAGTTCACGCAGCACACACAAAATTTATTTCGCAATTTATTTGGTATTAAAATGGGTTGGAGCCAGAGTAAAGAGGAACAGGCGAACTCGCACAACAACATAGCGATTGCAAAAGTCGAAAATTTGTCAAACCAAGTGGAATCGAAACTCAATTTTGTGGGAATTGGACTAATCGTGTTTGGTGTCATTTTGATTATCATCCTGTGTTATTTCGTACGAGCAAGATGTAAGCAGTGTGCGAGGTCCTGGGTACAAAAGACCGTCGGAAATTTGCCCCCGACAGCCATTAAAATACATAGTGTTCCTGCAGCTCCACAACAGCAAGTGTATCAATAACAGTTATATTTGTATAACCTATTAGATGTTAAGGTAATAATAATTTCCGTAGCATATTATCCAGGCTTATTTCTGTAAATTCCATGTAAATTATAAAGAAGTATCTATATGCAACCTAGTGATTAAATTAAATATACCTTATTATCAAGAAACTTTATTAAAACAAAACAACATAAAATTAAAAGTAAACCTTAGCAAACTTAAAACTTAACTTAAACTATTGTGACTTAAATTATATGTACATTATTATTTATGTTCTGAGAATTAATAATCATCAAAGGTAAAATGTAACTCATGATGCAATAGGTAACTTCATTGCAATAACAAATGTATCCGGTTGCGCAGCGAGCATTTGCAAGGCAAGCATTGTAACAACAGTAAGCCTGAGAACATACTGATAGCGAGTAAGTTTATTTTATAGCATTGTAATGTTTTAGTGTATATGCTATGTTTTGACATTTGTGCATGAAAATTTTTGTCTGAATTTTTTTTCAAAAGAGGAGGAATGTTGTGGCGACGCTGTATTGTCGCATCAGCATTCTCGATACGGACAACGCGGGCACGGCGACACAGGCAGTCGCTTAGATACCTCGGTACATTAGAGTCGCGTAAATATAGAATAGCGCGAGTCCCGGTTCCGCCTGCCCGTGTCCTTCATTCGGTCTTTGTTAATCGTGTAATTAACCTTCTGATAATAAATAGAATATACTGTAGTTGGACTTTACTTCATCTCCCGTACTAAGCCACCAGTTATTCTATAAAGATAATTATAGAAATAATAAAATGCAGTCACCACATCTAAACACTCTTTTTTCTGTTTGAACAAGGCTTCCCTCCTCTTGTTTTTATTTGCATTTGCTTATCATGGCAAAAATTATTGGACGCACACCACTTTTAATTGTTTTACCCATGTTTCAGCAGTAAACTTTCGAAAAATCTCTTCTATTTGACACTCGAATGCAGCCTCAAACTAACCTCAACAACAACGACTTTGCTAGTGGTCTCGGTCAACATTCCTTAGCCCTTGGGTATTCTGTGTGAGAATACGCAAAGACTTATGGACATATAATATATTTCATAAAAGCTAATATATTTCATTTAAATATTCACTTAAAAAGATTTCTATATATTTATTTGTGTATTATAGGTATATAGTTTATTTTTGTTTGCTAGTCAATGTCAAAATGACATTTTAATAGTGTTGCCGCTCAAATAATCGATGGGTTCAGCTTTCGTTAGACAGACTCTATCTGCTTATTTTTTGTGCATGGCAACATTATCGAATCGTAAACTTAAAATTCGTCGCCCCATCCCTAGAATATCACTCTATGTGTCAAATATTTATAGTCTGTGGTCTGAAGCGGAAAGTGGTCGCCAATTATTGGGCTGTACATTATTGGGCCGTACATTATTTGGTCGAGCATTATCGGTACGGGCCAATAATGTGCCGCCAATAATCGGCGTCTACTAAATGGATTCGAATTATTGGGTCGTACATTATTGGGATGAGCATTATTTGGCTGTACAAGGGGACCACTAATGTACAGCCAAATAATGCTCAACCCAATAATGTACAGCCCAATAATCCGCGTCCATGATGGACGCGGATTATTGGGCTGTACATTATTGGGATGTACATTATTGGGTCGAGCATTATCTGTACGGGCCAATAATGTGCGGCCAATAAGTGGCGTCTACTAAATGGATTCGAATTATTGGGTCGTGCATTATTGGGATGAGCATTATTTGGCTGTACAAGCTCGGTCCGAGGCAATAATGTACAGCCCAATAATTGGCGACCACTTTCCGCTTCAGACCACAGACTATAAATATTTGACACATAGAGTGATATTCTAGGGATGGGCGACGAATTTTAAGTTTACGATTCAATAATGTTGCCATGCACAAAAAATAAGCAGATAGAGTGAAAAAGGTGCCTGCAATTTGCGAACTTAGATTTTCGCCTTGGTGGTATGGAAGTGGTCCGCCGATTATGACCGATTTATTGATAAAATGGAGGTGCCGACGCAACAATAGCAATTTGTGGCACTAGTTTTTGCATTTGTGGGCATTTTTTTTTTTAAATTTAGAGCGCTCAATTATTGATGTGGCCGAAGGCATACGTTTAGAAACCCCGGCCGCAGACCCATGGAATTTTCCGAACGCAAGGACATGTGCAAGCGAGACAGCGCTATGCATGTGTAGAGCGACGTCTCGTTCACATCTGTTATTCCGTACAGAAACTGAATGAACATTCCGTACATCTGGGCCAGCCTTAGATATTTTATTTTCGACGCCATTGTACTTATCCATACTAATATTATAAATGCGAAAGTGTCTGTCTATTACCTCATAGCCCCTGAACCGATGTAGTTGAAATCCATACTAATATTATAAATGCGAAAGTGTGTCTCTCTGTTCCCTCTTCACCTTAAACCGCTGAACCGATTTATTAGAAATTTGGTATAGATATAGTTTGAATCCCGGGGAAGGACATAGGATACTTTTTATCCCAGAACTCACCCCTCAAGGGGATGAAAAGGGGGGTGGAAATTTGTATGGGGAATCAATAACCGATGTAGATGAAACTCGGCATGGGGATAGCTTGAGCTGTGGGGAAGGATATAGAATAATTTTTATCCCCGAAATCATCCCTAAGGGTGTAAAAAATGAAGTGGTAATTGATAGTGGACCTATTTGAGGGTGAAAAAAAGGATGGTTTTAAAAGCAGATTTGTTTAAAAATTAAGGCACCCAAATTACTTACTCCACACAGACGAAGTCGCGGGCAAAAGCTAGTACCTATTATATATGCATACATAGGTCCAACTAGTTTTGATGTCTATCAAATAGCTCTTCTCTTCTTCAAATAGGAACAGTTTTCAATAAAAGTTGTCATCAACTGTACAAAGATATTTTATTTTCTTGTCACTTTTTTGCATCACATGAACGAAGAGGCCGCTATACAATCAAAAGTGACGCTCTCATTTAAAAACGACAAGTTAATAGAAACTTGGCATAAACAATAAAGTAACATTTCTGTCTGGTTTCCCTTGTTAAAAATTGATACATCGAAGTTAGACCAAGATAAGTCTGCAACGATTTCGATAGCACACGCAGTGCAACTAGTGCAAGTGTTATTTTAAACGTCATACTCCTATGAAATTATGGCGTATAAAATGACACTTGCATTGCGTACGGTATCAAAATCGTTGCAAGACTTTTTGGTCTAACTCTAGACATATTAGTCATATTATACTTTAATATTCTTGCTATTTAGCCGTTTACTGTTCAGCATGTCATTATAAAATGAGAGTGTAACTTCGATTGCATAGATATACACATTACCTACTTTTTAAATGAACCAACAAACATGGAAACAAAACGACATTTTAGTATTAAGGCGAGTATAGCCGCGAAACTATCGCCACTTCAGAAATGTTTTTATATCTCCTAAATTAGATCAATTTTGAATAATTTCCGCCAGTTATATACTAGGGAAACACCTATAAGTAATATGTATTAAATCACTGTATACAATTTGTCGTTCTTGTTCCCAAAAACTAGCACAACAAAAGGCGGCCGTTTTAGTTTTGTGCAGGTTTTTGGGGACGACTACACAACGAGAAATTGTATACAGACAGTGCCATGATTTAATACATATTATAGGCGTTTCCCTAGTATCTAAATCTAACAGGTGGAAATTATTGAAAATTTATCTAATTTAGGAGATTTTATTTCTGAAGTGGCGCTAGTTTCGTGGCTATACTCGCTTTAAGTTACTTATACAATCCATCTACCAAATCAGGAACAAAATTAATAATAATAATAAAATTATGTTAACGGAAATACTCATAAAAAGAAGTTTTATAATTAAAAATTATTAAGAACTAGCGACCCGCCCCGGCTTCGCACGGGTTACACAAAACCTTAACAAATTTTTCACCTAAACCCTTCTCGAGAATCACTCTATAGATAAGTGAAAACCTCATGACAATCCGTTCAGTAGCTTTGAGTTTACCTTGAACATACACAAACCAGAAGCGGTGGGGGACACGTGACCGCCGCCACACATGTGAAGCGGGGACAGATGGGAGTTATCTATATGAATGTATATATTCCCATCTGTCCCCGGACGGACAAGACAATTGGGAATACAACGATAGGTATCAAAATATTATCCTAGATCCACCGTGTCAATTATATAGATATCTAACACGGGTTGCCGTTTTTGAAGAACGCCTATACGCGGGCGGGAGCGAATTCACGGAGGGCGCCGGCAGAGGTGCAAAGAGCGCTGGTGCCCGCCCTGAAGGTGCGAGGGACGGGGCCGCAGGCGCAGGCGGTATCGCTGGTCGGACTGGTGCTGGAGGTTGCCTGTAAATGATAGGATCGGTATCAGATAAAACATAACCCAGTTATACATAATGTTCGAGAATCTTCTGTTATTAAATAAAATAAATCCATACTATACTAATATTATAAATGCGAAAGTGTGTCTGTCTGTCTGTCTGTTACCTCTTCACGCAAACCGCTGAACCGACTTAGATGAATTTTGGTATGGAGATAGTTTGAGACCCGGGAAAGGACATAGGATACTTTTCATCCCGAATAAATTTTGTGTTCCCGTGGTATGAGCGGGTAACACCGCGGGGCACAGCTAGTAATAAATAAATATTAAGGGACAATCATACACAAATCGACCTAGTCCCAAACTAAGCAAAGCTTGTACTATGGGTACTAGACGACGATATACATAATATATAAATACATATATAGATAACATCCATGACCTAAGAACAAATATTTTGCACAAATATTTGCCCCGGCCGGGATTCGAACCCGGGACCGCCGACTCAGTAGGCAGGTGTCTACAAGTCAGCCAAACGCGTTGTCAAATAAATTGTTTACGTTAATGTTAATTTTGTTTGTTTTGTTGTGTGTGTTAAGTTACATTTGTTTTTTGTCTGTTATTCTTGATACTCACAGTGCCTTAGTGTAAACTGTTATGCTGTGATTGAAAAAAAAAATGATTTAAAGGTTCAAAAAAATGTCTGTCGCAGTGTGTCAGTAAGAAGAAGGGTAGAGCTGGGTACAAGGAGCCAGGTAAACGTAGCGGATCTCCATTTAGTTCAGAGTAAACTGGACACCTAAAGTGCTACTGACGGTAGTGTTCTTAAGTACATATATATTGCCATTAGTACTGACTTTTGTTTTGTGCAATAAAGTTTAAATAAATAAAATAAATACATGTTGTGATGCTGTCACCGTGGTTCATTCATTAGAGCCACGGTAACGGTTTTCATATTAAGATTTATTTGGAGATATATGTGACATTAATTAAACATTATACGTTGTAGTATATACAATTGATCCAATTAGCTCCAGGATGGTAGTGTAGTTAATATGTGATTCGTATGCGTGCCTCCATCAATTGGTTGAACAAGACAGATTTGAACTGTCAACCTCCTTTGTGGTGTTGTGACGAGCATGCCAAACCGAGAGATCTACCCATCTATAAAGCAAACGGCTGCCTCCTCTGCAAGCTCTGCTGCAGCAAGATCAATTATAGTGAGACAATACCCGTTCGATAACAGGCATGTGACGATGATGTCGCCTGCAGGCTGTTAGAGCAGTGAAATCACCAAGCGGGGATGATACTAGGCGGGGTACCGTACCTAATCTATTGGTGTGAAAGGCACACACGACGAGGGCCACACGTGGCCTTGCCTTACGCCGTGCAGGCGCGCGAAGGTAGGTCGGCAATGGTGTGGCGGCGGTGCAGGCGCGCCGATCCTCATTTCACACAGGATAGTGACTGTGTACCTACACTCTCCCGCGTGACACCTGAGGAGAAAATAAAATTATGGCAAGAGTTATTATTTTTTTTTATTTTTGGGATTTGTCAGGTTTCCTCACTATTTAAAAAAGCAAATAAGTAGGTAAGTTATAAATAGTTATTTTCACTTCTCATGCTCTAAAAGTTCGACTTTATGCTGTGCGTAGGCGACATAAAGCCGCTTTTTATGCTCTAGAGCATAAAGTAAAATCGTCGTCGAAGACCAAGGCGATCGGTCCAACAGCCACACGAACAACATAAAACTTTATAGAATAAACTTTTTTTTTTTTTCGTTTTGTTTGTATACTTAGACCAAGGCAAAATACCAACAGCCAAAGTACACAATAAAATTTCTTGGAATAAATTTGTAATTTTTATTTACTATCATTTATTACTTTTAAATTTATTTCTATTTTAGTAAATCAATATACTATATATTTAAACTTCAACAATAATTTCTCGTAGACTAAATAAACTAAGTGTTTCCAAATTTTAATTAAATTTGTTTTTAAGTATAATATTAACATGATGTAGTTTAATTTTCTCGCAATCAAAGTGAAAAGTAGAGTGTACAACTCGTCCATAAAACGCATTTTACACTCGACTTTATACTCATCCTCGCTCGCAAGCTCGCTCGGATGGATAAACGTCTCGTATAAAATGGTGCGTTTTATGCACTTGTTGTACAATCTACTATTGTTATACAAGGGGAGAAAGTTGTATTTTACCCGCGAGTGTTCATTTGAAACACGAGCTAGCGAAAGGATTCTATGATTGACCACGAGCGAAATAAAATTTACCTCCACAGCCTCCCCCCTCGCCTTTTGTCAGTTATGGCAGGCCCCCGCCAAGCTTCAAGTGATTGTTCATGTGGACTTGCTGTTTGATACCCAAAGTGGATGAAGGCGATCTGTAAGCTAAGTAAGACGCAACCCCCCGTATCAGGACATTAGCAGCACCGATAAACAATCCTCGTATTTCACAACAAGAAATTATTTACCGTTGCCCCCAGGGCGCACCGGCTAAGACCCTTCCGTTTCCTGTCGATCAACAGAATCAAGAGGAATTGGAAATGCCTAGGCTCTCGAGGAGGTTTCCTGACGTGGCTCCCCACCATCCCTCCCTCCACTGCTTAAAAAACGTACATACCTGGACTAAGTGAGTTTAGTTCAGTTATTTATGTTTTTTGTCACAGAAAAAATTTAAAATGAAAAGTAAAAAAAATCTAAACATTAAAAAAAGCATAAGTACATAAAAAACCAAAAAACCATACTTAACACAAGACGACTCGGCGATTCAGCGGTCAGAGCCGCGAAGCCCCTGTAACAATAAAATAATTTAAACAACATGTTAAGCATTTACATGTAAGTACTAAATGGTCAGACTAATAAATGTGAGAAAGTCCTTGACTCAGCGATGACATGCGGCGACTTCTCCGCGCGGCGCCTGCAAAAAAGAAAATCTTTATCAGTAATTAAAATGTACCTATACTTAAAGAAACTTAGAAAGTATTGAAATCAACCAAATAACCACTGAAAAACATCATTTCTAATAAGATTTTCATCAATAATTGCAGTAACGAACGGATCACCTCATAAACATTACGCTGTCTAGTATGTCTATGAATCGTATTGTTGGAACTTAGACAGTTGGAATGAAAGGTACGATGATAAGTGTCATCTCCATACAATATATACCAAATGTCGCATAATTGTATTCAATGGACACCTGTCATTGTACCCTTCCAGTTTGAAGAATACCTAACCTAATACACGAAATAGTTGATTTGACTCTCACCAGATTGGGATGATAAAATTGATAAACTGATTGCCAGTTCCGCTGCTCAATGTGATGATCCTCACGTAGGCTGCGACCGCGTGCTGCAACAAGTTACAATTCTTATCTAGTATCGTATTAGAAGAGTCTGTGCGGAAAGAGAAGAGCCTTAAAATGTATGGGTTTCCAATATATTCTACGACTATTACTAAGCTTTTATTTAGCTTGCATGGTAGGTATGTTTAAAGTATGTATGTTCGGGTGAAATCTTGCAACTCAATTTTGAAGCAGATATCGTCAACCGATTGAGCTGAAATTTTGCATACTTACTTAACTTTGATGACAATACAATAATATGGTACCATGGGGCTGATCTGATGATGGAGCCGGAAGGTGGCCATAGGAACTCTATAATAGAAAAAGCAATCCTACCGAGCTTGGGCTCTTTAGAATTGTCTCAGTGAGCATTTGATGGATATCCAAAGAAAAGTACAGTCGGCTATAAAAGCTTGCCATTGCCACTAAAATGTCATTTTTGACAGAAACTTTTTATTTTCTTTCCGCAGACTCTACCTAGTTGTTTTTCGTAAAATGAGACTCTCATGGAACAGCCGAATGGACGAATGAAATTACGTACCTAGATGCTCCGTCTCTCCATCTCCATCTCCGTCCGACTCTGACTTCGTCATACAACTCGTACACGTAATCCTGAAACATTGTGGAAACAATAAGTAGGTACATTTTCGTTATTTACCTATTCACTCACGTAAGTCGCATCAAGAATGTTGTAGCGAATTTAGACCAACCTTATAAATATATGTTAATGCAGGAGCCAATATGGGTCCTGCAATATGGACACCTGTCGCGCAGCTGCGGCCCGGAGGCCTGTACGCCGACGATGCACTCGTCGCACAACACGTGTCCGCACGGTATCAGCACACGCGTGGGCGGCCCCTCCTGGCACACGCCGCAGCGCGCGCCGGCGGGGGCGGGGGGCGCGGGGGGCGCCGGCACCGGCGCGGCAGCCGGCGCCGGCAAGGGGGCCGCGGGAGGCAGCGGCACCTCCTCCTCGGCGTCGGAGACTTCCTCCGCCCAGTCGGCCACCTCCACTTCCTCGGCCATCTCGGGGACGTCGACCGCTTCCCCGACGTGTATGCGGGTGCTGGCGGCGACTAGGAAGTGTCGCAGTGTGATAATGCCCGCGTCGAGTGCCCGCAGATTGTTATTGACCGCGGCCGCTCGGATCAGTTGACGTGCGCGGTTGCGCCTGGTCGGTTGCGCGGCTCCGGCCAGTTGGGCCTGCCGACGTGCCGTGCAGTTGGCAAACATTTCTGCCATTTTTTCTGTTAATAAATACATATATCTAAAAACACGAATTACTATAAATTCAAAAGTTCCTAAAAATCATCTAAAAATTACTTTTACGTCACCCTTAGCTGTAAAGCGGGATTTACGCCCGGGACGAAAATCTCACTTCCCGACCAAGGCAAGAAGTAAAACTTTAGACAAACCACGGGCGGTAATTCGTAAAGCCCCAGATCGCATATTTATGTCCCTCGCCTTCGGCTCGGGCGACAAACACCTGCGATCTGGGACATTTACGTATTCACCGCCCTAGACATATAATATATTTTTATTGAAGAAATCAAATGATCCAACAAATATAGGTACAATGTGAGGTACAACTACTTATAAATTTAAATTGTTAAAAAGATAGGTAGGTATTACCCTACCTATATATAAAAAAATATGATCCTGCCAGTACATACCTGTATGATACAAATAGGTAAGTACACAACTAATATAATCATAGTAATTACCTATAATTATTGGACTGCTAATTTAGTCAGCCTCCTGCCAAAATTTATTAACACCAAAAATTACAATAACCTGGACTTGACTTGAAGTAATAATACCATACTACATAAACTACATACTATAAAAACTACTAATTATTTATTTGAATTAATACTCACTTTTTATGCTCTGTAGAAAATAAACACTTCTGCAATCTGTAAAGCAGCAACTGTGAAAAAAACTACTATCTTTACTACAAAACTATCTAATACTAATATACATACTAACTAAAACTAAAAACTAAAGCAGTCAATTCATTCAGCAACTATAACCATTAGGTACTTACCTACATAGAACCACCCACTTGCACCATCCCGCTAAGCCGGGGTTAAGCGGTTAAACCGGTTAACCCAGTGTTGAATTGTACTGGTAACCATGGTAACTCCAGGTTTAACCGGTTAACCCGGGTTAGTGGAATGGTGCAAGTGGGCCTTACTAAATCTGATATAGTACCTACTTAAGAGGTCACAGCAAGCTCAGTCGAATTTCACCTTCCTATACAAACGGAGTTTCGTTCTATTTTAAAACTAAGAGTACGTGTTGGATTGTAATGAATGCACAGTATACAATGACATGAGGTATTGCTATGCCTGTAATTAGTTTATATACCTAGCTCCAGCTTATAAAAAAAATATAGAGCAAAAACAAGTTTTGTACGAAAAACATAAATTTGCTGTATTTTTTAACTATGGTAGGAACCTACTTAAAACTTACAGGCATAGATATACCTTATCCTATTGTAAGTACAAAGTTTCAGAGCATTTTTGATTTTAGAGAAAAGTTGCCCATACAAAACATGCTTATTTTAGCGTCTTCTATACGATAGCATCATAAAAAATAGGTGTCATAATGACACCACCCCCATCAAAAATTCTGTCCTGGGTCCCCTTTGCTACACCCCGACCTAGGGCATTGCCCCATAATGCCCCCCTAGCTTAGCTAGTCGTTTTAAAATGAGAGCGTACCTAACTACGTTTGTATGGGAGAACAGATCTTGCTGCGGACTCTTAATTGGGCAACCCATTATCAGGTTGTGGAACTTACAGTCTATCTCAATATGATGCAATAGGTGGATATTAATGTCGTTTTCTTATATTAAGTTTTCCAAAAGTATTCATATTATGTTTTTTTCTGATAGTATACGTTATTTCGACTTAATACCTACGAATAGTTTATTTTTAGGACGTATAGTTATTTAGATATCATTTTTTAAAACCTCGATGTGACGTTTGGTTAAATGATGGATGTATGCAGCATACAGTCAAAAATGTATTGCTAAACTTATCGTAGAACATCTCACTAACTTGATAAATGAAAATCTTACTATTGGCGAATTCCCTAACAGCCTTAAAATTGCGAGGGTGACACCTATATTAAAATCTGGTGATAAATCAAACCCGGAAAATTATCGGCTTATCTCGGTGCTGCCTGTGATATCCAAGATCTACGAGAAAATACTGTATAGCCGCCTTGATGAACATCTAACTAATATAAACTTTTTAACATCCCAACAATACGGTTTTAGAAACAAGTCCAATACTCTATCTGCAGCTATGGATCTGGTAACTAAAATAAAAACTAATATCGATGACAAAAATTTTTGTTTAGGCGTTTTTATAGATCTGAAAAAGGCGTTTGATACAGTTAGCCATACTCTCCTTTTACAGAAACTTCAGGACTTGGGTTTCACAGGTAGCGCATACAAGATCTTTGCATCTTATCTTACTGAAAGACAACAACTTGTTAAGATAGGTGACAAAAGCAGTAACCCGACGTTAGTATCATGTGGCATCCCTCAGGGATCGATCCTAGGCCCGCTGCTTTTTTCAATATACGTTAATAATGTTACCAATATTGGTCTAACAGGGCATATAACTTTATACGCTGATGATACTTGTCTCTTTTATTTCGGCCCGGATCTAAAAAATCTTGTCTGTCAAGCGCAAAATGATCTCAATCTATTTAACTACTGGTGTCAATGTAATCTCCTAACTATCAATACTAAAAAGACAGCATGTATGATATTTAAAGCTAAAAATAAAGTCATCCCCACACACATCAACCTAACGATTAATGGGCAACCCATAAATCTTTCCCATCATGAAAAGTATCTTGGACTACACTTAGATGACAAGTTAACTTGGAAGGATCATATACAACATGTGCGTTCTAAGTTATCTTCAGTAACCGGCATACTGCGTAGAATTACAACATGCATCCCGCACAAAGCCCGCTTGACAATTTACAACTCGCTAGTGAAATCACATTTAGATTATTTAATCGAGATATGGGGATGTGCTGCCAAAACTAATCTACAGAAACTACAAAGATCTCAAAATAAATCCATAAAGGCACTTTTTAAATATGATTATCGAATGAACACTCAGTTACTATACAAGAAAGTACAGCTTTTTAACTTAAAACAACTATACACCTATTCAACTTTATACGCATTTTCGTAAGAAAAATTCTAACAGATAAAATACATTCAGACATTAACTTTACACAACGAAAATTCAAACACTGTCTAAGAAACACAAACAAGTTACAACTACGCAAAAATAGAACGGGTTATGGCAAAAGTAGCATAATGTATGAGGGAGCACGGATGTATAATGAATTGCCAAATAATGTGAAGGATTGTGAATCCCTTAGTGTATTTAAAACCAAACTGAAGACACATGTACAAAATAATGTAATATAAACCTCTAGCGATCACGCTAAATACATTTAATTTAAGGATATCTAATTTGTAAGCTCATTTTTAAGTGAACTGTATTGTTCTTATGAGTAAATAAAGATTCTCTAAACCTAAACCTATTACTTTGGTCTGTATGGAATCAGTAAGGAGAATTAAAAAAAAACGTAAAACTAATTCCATACAGTCTAATAAAGTAATGCTGCATACAGCCATCATTTAACCAAACGTCACATCGAGGTTTTAAAAAATGATATTTAAAAAACTATACGTCCTAAAAATAAACTATTTGTAGATTCTGAGTTCAAATAGCGTACCTCTGGAAAACTTAATGATCCCATATTGGGAAGAGAAACTGATAACGGAAAATGCTACTGGACTTCTAATAGCTACTTATACTTGTATCTAAGGTTATTTCTTACGTGTAAAGGACCACACATTGGGTCCCGGGCCTCCCATGCATGTCGCGAGAATTCGGTGATAACTCTCCGCGATGTTGCTCGTCCTGTGTGGACGACCATGCACGGAGAAACAGTCTGGTGTCACCTAAAAAAAAATATAAATGCATTGTCACACTGCAGCGGGCGCGATGAATACTAGACGCTACCGCGGATGAAACCTTTAGAATGGTCTAGTAGTACCATAAAGTACCCAATAGTAGAATGTACCTATGTAGCAGGTACAGCTGTTAAAGACAAAGTAAGCGTAAGTAATTATGAATTAAATTAATACTTGTGTTAGCATTTAGTGAATACTAGCGACTAGCGACCCGCCTCGGCTTCGCAAGTATTAACAAATTATACACCTAAATCTAAATTTGGAGTTCCTAGCTTCAATATTGGCTGAGATCTTTTCACTTGTTCCACTAATTAAGCTGAATATCTTGGAGACGACTGCTCCGATTTTCATCAGACAAAGCTAAGAATAATCGGGATAAAATTATTTATGACACAAAAAAACTAAACGACAATCGGTTCATTCGTTTGGGAGCTACGATACCACCGACAGATACACAAACAGACACAACTTATAACACTCCTCTTTTTTGCTCGGTAGTTAAAAACAAGTGCGAGTCGGACTCGCGCACGAATGGTTCCGAACCATTATCTATAAAAACGGCAAAAAAATCACGTTTGTTGTATGGGAGCCCCATTAGATATTTATTTTATTCAATTTTTTAGTATTTGTTGTTATAGCGGCAACAGAAATGCATCATCTGTGAAAATTTCAACTTTCTAGCTATCACGGTTGATGAGATACAGCCTGGTGACAGACAGATAGACAGACGGACGGACGGACGGACAGCGAAGTCTTAGTAATAGGGTCCCGTTTTTACCCTTTGGGTACGGAACCCTAAAAATTACTTACTTGAACCATCCAGAAATCCACGAAGTATGAGTGGAAGTCTGCGTTGAACGGCAGACGTTCTCCACGCGCCGCGCGAGGCAGCTCCTGCAGCGCGGGGGGGATGCGCTCGGGGGGCAGCAGCGCCAGCGCGCAGTACAGGCGCACCAGCCGCAGCCCCGGGCTGTTGGGCCTCACAGAGATATGAAGCCCCTTGGCCTTCCGGATTAATGCCTGAAATTTATGAACATGTATATTCTATTAGCTAGGTGAATGAGGTTTCACTGATTTTATTAATTTACCAGTTACATATTAGGCACTTATTTGGTAACAACTGAAGTAGTATGTTAAGAGTAGCCCGTTTGATCAGAGACTGGAATATAATGTACCTATTACTAATTTAAGAATAAGTTGGACAAGCACAATGCAGATTCTACTCAACACTGGAAACTTTGTTAAGATGATGCATGCTGAATTATCAGTTACTGCAACTGCCTGCCTGCTTTACTAATAATAATAATTAATTTAATAATAATTGGCCATAACTTATTTTACAAAAAAAATAATAAAAGTTATCTCTGAATTACCTGTGTGTAGTGGAAATAACATCCCACTGTGGGAATGCCCGACACCTGCCCTAGTGCTCCCTGCAGGGCCGGCTCATAGTCCGTCACGATGTGCTCGGGGCGAGGGTTGCCCGCGAGCTCCCACACTCTCTGAAACACCGCCACGTAAAGTGGTCGCTGGCGGTGTTCCATCAGGGCCACTAAAGGGTGATAATAATGCCCATTGATTGTGCAATGCACAGTTAGAATTTGGCTGGCGCGCAAACCAGCAGGCACAGTTTTAAAAGTTCCATCGGCGAGTATGGTGTCCGCTGCCGCCAGGATTTCTTGGTACCCTGGCGGGCCTAGTATCACCGCTTGGCCCCCGCCTGCGGCTTCCACTGTGCCTATATACAGCCTGGAAAACTGGCCGTGATTCTCCAGGGCTGTTGCGCATTCGGCCATTGTTCTCGGCACTGGTGGCTGGTTAGCACGCCTCCACTTACGCATTGACGGCACGATATTATCGTACAGTAAATGAGGAGCGGCGTCTGGATATCTAAAACAATCATTAATACATGAAACATTCACCTTGCAATACCCAAACTGAAGTTAAACCTAGACATACATGCAGTCTTTGAAACCACTATACATTTATACCATACAATACAAATACTCTTTATTGCACACCTCAAATACAAAGAAAAAACAATACGTACGTTTATACCACTAGGTAATATGTATATTAAATTTTATAAATTACACATATTTTACTACTTTTTATGGAACTGGGAATGCTATTGTAAATATAAATAGAACTTTTTAGAAGGTTCCTAAAAAGTAACTATGTAAATTAAATACTTCACTATTCGTGGCCCCACACGCATTTGGCTGGTTTTTAGGGTTCCGTACCTCAATCGGAAAAAACGGAACCCTTATAGGATCACTTTGTTGTCCGTCTGTCCGTCCGTCCGTCCTTCCGTCTGTCTGTCAAGACCCTTTATCTCAAGAACGCGTAGAGGTATCAAGTTAAAATTTAAACCATATACTAAGTCTACGGTCCCTTGAAGCTGTGAAAAAATCAAACTTCTACGTTTACGTAAAAAAAAAAAGATACGGCCGTGTACGTCGCAAAAAACGTACATTTCGACACTCTCAAGGGAATCAAATTGATAGAGTACTTCCCGTTGACCTAGAACTATGAAATTTGGCAAGTAATATCGTCACATACTACAAATACTGAGATAAATCTGAAAACTATACATTTGTAATTACATCATAAAAAATATGGTCATTTTCAACCGTCATATTTGGAGAACTCGTTTGCGTTAAGTTTGCACCTCGTTTGTATGCGGCGCCATACATTTCAGGTGCAAACAACTCAACCCGGCCAATTAAGATGGGATAAGTACAGGTTTGTATGGAACCCTCGGTGCGCGAGTCAGACTCGCACTTGGCCGGTTTTTTAACGCATTGTCTGGCTAAATCGAATGTACCATAAAAATATATGCATACCTGGCCGCCTCCTCCAAGTGTATCGTCATTAACGCGGTAGCTTCTTCTCGACAGCGTCTTTTTATGTTTTGATACATTTGGTTCCTGAAAAAATAATATTGAATTTACTTTAGGGGGAAATACGTTTTTAGGGTTCCGTACCTCAAAAGGAAAAAACGGAACCCTTATAGGATCACTTTGTTGTCCGTCTGTCCGTCCGTCTGTCAAGACCCTTTTTCTCAGGAACGCGTGGACGTATGAAGCTGAAATTTATATCAATTACTCAGGTCTACTGTCCCTTGAAGCTGTGAAAAAATCAAACTTCTAAGCCAACGCAATCAAAAGATACAGCCGTTTATGCCGCAAATTTTCGACACTTGCAAGGGAATCAAAACCTACAGGGTGCTTCCCGTGAACTCAGAATCTTGAAATTTGGTACGAAGCAACGTCTTATAGCATAGATAAAGGAATAATTACGAAAAACCATAAAAACATTTTTTAATACCTAACTTTGCACCTAATTTATATGGGGCGCTATACATACCAGGTGCAAACTTAACTTAACCACTTAGGGATGGAAAGTGTTTGTACGGAACCCTCGGTGCGCGAGTCCGACTCGCACTTGGCCGGTTTTTTTTTTCACTTCTCATGCCAAACAATCTACTCTCAATCACTGCACAAAACACTATCAAATACTATATTGAACAACTAAACAAGCCAAATAACAAAGAAAATAACTTATATTAGGTATGCGGCCATCTTGGCCAGGACATATGTACGTTATTATTGTTTCAATTTGTGAGAATGCATGGCCTTGTCACGCATCCACATCTTTTTATTATCCGCACGTGGATCAGACGGCTCTTCTTGGCCTCAAATCTGCTATACCTGTTAGGAATCCAGGGTTCCTCGTCATGGTCGTGTTGTCCGCGAACTGGTCCCAGCACGCCGTTTCGCACGTTGAAGGTCGCCCTGCATGCAGCTGCCGTGCAACTGTAGCTGGTAGTGCACCCTCGCCTTCGTGATGCCCTGTAAAAATAAACGTCTCTTTTAACCCACTCAAAATCCATACGGAAATTACTAATAACTTCCATTGTAACCTTCCGAGTCCCACAGGAATAATAAATACCAAAAACAAAAACCACTACAAACACAATTGAACAAACAAAAACTACTTTCTGGGACTTAGAAGGATAGATAAAGTGATTAGTTAATTTCAACAAATATTAAATTTTAGGACAATATGTAATAATATTTCAAATATTTGGTAGGAGAGAACACAGCAGTAATGTTGAAATTTTGCGCGTAGCAAATGAGCGATTTTCTGTTTTGGTCTGTTATTTATACTATAATCACAGATAAAGAATAGTCTGGTAAAGAGAGCCCTCTCGTGCGTTTTCGATGCAGACAATTTTGAAGCGCCATCTACAAATCTTAACTAAAACTATCATCGATGTCTATAAAATGTAAGCAAACGCGCTTAAAAGAGCCCTGTCAATCTCGCCAGGCCCTTTTTACGTGCGTTACCTATTTTTGTATTACTCACCTAACAAGCCATTTTGTTCTAATTTGCTTGTTAAAATAAATTCAAATGTAAATGGCAAGCTGTACATTTTTTAAATACGTAAATACTTAAATAAGAAAATATTGTCACGATAATATTAATGCCAATTTTGAAACACGTCAATTGAAACAAAGTAACCTAGAAATGCAAGCAAGATAAAGGAGAATAATAGCTGATAAACGTAAAAATAGTAAATTTAAACAACAGTTTTTTCTTTATTAATACAATTATTTATTTCGTAAAATATGTAGCTGATGCTCTGAAGGGTTTAACTCTGCTCCGCGTTATACACTTCAGAGTATCAGCTAACGATCTTTCAAATGCGATACAGCCAGCTGACGAGTTGATTTGCTATCAATACTCAATAGCATATAAACTTTCATCTGATAACATTTTCAGCCGGGAGGCGATCACTGAATTTT
>CAJHVK020000003.1:15000-20000 GCA_905147355.2 Apotomis turbidana | reverse complement strand
TGGAAATCGGTTTCAGAGGCGCGACCCTAGCCTTTCCCGCGACCAATCTAGACGTCCTAAACCCGTTCGTATCTGTGTTTACAAAATAAATTGCCGTCGCATATATTTTTTCGCTGGCGTCGCAAAATACGTGTAATTCCGTTTCGCCTGAGGGCGCGGGTACGTAGCGGGTTATTTCTAATTCTCTCATTGTTTCTAGATTTTTTATGAAGGCAAGCCACGTGTTCCTGTGTTATGGGATCGTCCCATTGAATGCCGCTACGCCAGATGTCCTGGATAAGCGCCTTTCCTACCACTGTTATTGTCGAAATTAGACCCAAAGGGTCGTAAGCGGGGACATGACTGCGCTGGTAACTTGCCGTTTGGTGGGGATAGCCCCGCCCTCCTTAATATCTGACGGCGTGTTCCTAAGATTGACGTTGAAACCTAGGGTATCGCGTTTATGATTCCCTAGGCTAAGTCCCTAAGCTAAAAGTCCCTAAGCTAATCAAATCAATTTTAACACTCCCTACTCGAAATTCACTCCCTAACATTCACTTCCTACCACTATCAGCCTGGACGAGCTCCTACCGCGGTGACGCCGTTCAGGAATGGAAATGTAGGGATGGGTAGGGGGGACCGTCCCCGGCAGAGGATACAATAGCTTAGGGTTGCTAATAACACGGTAGGAACGACCGTGCCAAACTCTTGACCAACCTGTGGCCCCCTTCGCTATTGCACCGTACCGACGTGACTAAGCAATACACTCGCGAGAGTGGACAGATTCGCTCAATTTCTGCCAGCTTACCGCATGTGCTTCTTGACAGTCATTTAACACCGCTAGGTGACTGGCACACACGTTTTAACGAGCCAGTGGTCGGGCAAAGCTAGACCCTGTGACTGACCACGACTCGCACGTACTTTTTTCTATTTTCTTTCTTGACCAAGTATACTGGGCAGCGGTAAAAACCACTGCCGAGAACTCGCGCGTACTTGTTTCTTTCTTGAGTCAAGTATACTGGGCAGCGGTAAATGAAACCACTGCCGAGAACTCGCGCGTACTTGTTTCTTTCTTGCTGTATTTTCTTTCTTGGTGTATTTTCTTTCTTGCTGTATTTGCTGTGTTCTGTTAAAGGGCTCGATCGAAAGTGAATGTATGGGGAGCCGCGCCCACCTTTATACCGGCGGCCGGTCCCTGCCCCTCTCACTCCGTACCCCACCCCCCTTGGGCCAATCTTTATAAATATTTCGTCAATTACAAAACTTACGTACTACTCTTATACCTAATTACATTACTTACATCTAATTACTTAATTTCTAATAAGAATCATGCATGTGCGGCTGCGGGGAGCGAATTGGCGGCCGATTTTCGTGCACGGCATATTTCCCTGCCTCGCCCCCTTCGTCCCGCAGTGAGGGGCCGCGTCCCGCGCTCCCCTCCCGTACCTCATCACGTGATGTTCTGCGCATGCGCAATGAGCACCACGTGGCTTTGTTTACCTTTTGCAATTACCTTAGTTACCGAGTTTATTTACTTTATTTATTCATTTGTTTACCCTATATTATTATGTAATATCACATTTTATCTATTCTACATATCTTAGAGCTATGGGGTAAGAAATAGGCGGGGCAAAAAATATTTTAATAAAAAAGACACGTAAAACTAATCATGTACGAGTTTAAATGGATATGATGGATATAAATATATATATTATTTATATTATATTATATTATATTATATTATTAGAAAGTAAATTAACAACAATAACTTAAATTTATTGTTGTTAATTATAAAAGGATAAATCTGCCGTTTTAGTAGGTACATAATAGTCATTTATTATTATTATTATTATTATTTTGATTTTGTAATGTTGCATCAGTAGTGGTAGTGTTAATTTGGTAGTTATAATAATAATTATAACAACAATAATGAACACCACGACGTAAGAACGCGCGCCGCCATGAATTTCCTTGCACGCTATTGGTCGAGAGAACGCTACCGGCCCCTCACAGATAGTGGCACGTTCCGCCTGCCATCGCATTAACAAAAAGGCGATTCTCAAAAATTTCAAACACAGATCTCGTACGTCTCTCGCACTGCTAACACCAGTGTGTCTCGTCCGATATTATTGTTTGTGTACTTGTTAACTTCTAACAAGAACCTATTCCACCATGCCGCCCAAGACTAGCGGTAAGGCCGCCAAGAAATCCGGCAAGGCCCAGAAGAACATCTCCAAGACCGACAAGAAGAAGAAGAAGCACAAGAGGAAGGAGAGCTACGCCATCTACATCTACAAGGTGCTCAAGCAGGTCCACCCCGACACCGGGAGCGATAGTGTTGACACGATTGCTGGAGGCTGCGAGTACAAGCAAAAAGGCCCTTTTCAGGGCCACAAATCTGTTCTGAAGTCGTATATCGTTACTAGTTGTGCACACGGCGTCAATCGAATCGCATAATACATACGAGTGTAATACACAGTACACATATAACATGTGCAATGCACTTAATATGAATCCATATTAACTGTTAGTATAAAATAGGTATTTAAAAGATACCTATCGATTGTGATTCGCCAGTTATTGCCGATTGCTGCTTTGATATACACCCACAATTTGGGCTAAGCAAAAGACTACATAAGAAAGTCATTCACTATTACTGGAGAATCCAGTAATGACCGAACCGAACCGAACCGTAAACATAAACCTAACCTAACCCTGTAACCTAACAATTTTAAAGCACACTAATTAATAAATATATATGTGCAGCCCGGCCACCCCAACAACGACAATCTAATTTGTTGTTGTTTATTAGCTATAAGAAATATGACGCTTTAGTAGTATAATAGGTAAATAAACGTGTAGTTTAAGTAGGATAGGTTAAGGATAATAAATAATCACACTGACTACATTTCATTCCCCCATAGAATAACCTAGTACTTGGATAAGTACTAAGTTATAACGATTAGATCCTAACAGCACGACGGCAGTCCGCAGACTGGCGGGCGACAGAGGGGAGGTAACGCGGAAGGTATATCAAAATGGTTGGGAGGCGAGGTAGCCACGCCCCGCTCTCACCCGCGCCCCGCTGACGCCCGCACAGGTCGTTTTCTAGTCGAAATTAGGATCTAATCTAGTGTTTATCTGATAGTTACCAATTAGAATCTTGTTAGACTATAGTTAGGTATAATGTACGATTGTTATTATATAAGATTTATTAGTGTTCTTTAATGTTTAAGTCCTAATTTTGTAATGTAAACAAAATTAATAATAATAAAGTGTTGCGGCAGGAGAGGGGGAGGCACGGATCGAAAGTACTAGCATTATTCGATCCAGCAAGCTACAAGAAACTAGAAGAAATCCCTCCCCGGCTTTGAAGATCAAGAAGTATTTTTTTTTACCAAAATCCCTGCCCGTCAGTACAACGTTGCCCGTCAATCCAACGTTGTACCAGTCAATCCAACGTAAACAAACCAGTCATAGGTGCGTCAGGCACAATATATATATATATATAATGTATGAGATGCATATCGAAATTGCGTCGCGCTTTTTCGATAAATCCATTTTATTAGGTTTCATAATGTCGTCATCACATCATTCATAATTTACACTTCTCTACTTTGACGCGTCTTACCGGGGTAAAATAACACCACACCGAGACGCTGTCCAAGCTCAGCAACAGATTATTACGTTCACGTTCATTTTCAGTCGCAAGTGTACCTAATGTACCTAGTTGACATGTTGTAAGACGTCAGAATGGTCATAAAGATTATTCGAATACAAATGGAAGCATAAGTAACAAAAAAATCTTTTCTAAGTCAGAAGGTTGACTTTGGAATATAGCACTATGATGAGTTAACGTGAACGTACTCGCTAGCGACAGCGTAAACGATTAGTATGGAGAATAGTACAGCGCCCCTAGCGGATACACATACTATGAACAGTGTGTTCACATTATTATAATAATTATGCGCATAGCGTTCTAGTACACATAGGTACCGAAACACTTATACGTAATGTGTATCGTACGAACGACTATAGGACTTCTAGTACACATAGGTACCGAAACACTTATACGTAATGTGTATCGTACGAACGACTATCCGACCACCTCCACTGTGTGAT
Source organism: Apotomis turbidana (assembly GCA_905147355.2). Taxonomy (NCBI): domain Eukaryota; kingdom Metazoa; phylum Arthropoda; class Insecta; order Lepidoptera; family Tortricidae; genus Apotomis; species Apotomis turbidana. The sequence goes on along the minus strand of CAJHVK020000003.1, from coordinate 15,899 downwards.
CTCTACAAACTGCCCGTCTATAATGATTCGATTGACATCCGATTGCAATCTGGTTCCAAAGAAACAATACACGACGATAATAAAACGCGAACTCGGCTACCGACGGAGGAATAATATATAATTATTCCTCCTCCGTAGGTAAAAATCTCGATCCTCGCTCCTCCATTATAACTCCGCCCGACTGCCCGACTCCCGACTCCGACTCCGAGATTAATTAAAGGTATTTTCAGGGCACCTGTATTTATACGAAATCCGCGAATTAGTAAAGTATGTAAGATTCACGTTTTATTTTTATGGATATAAAAGGAAAGGTGATGAACCCAAAACGAAAGTTAGAGGTTCGAAGGCGATTAGATACCGCCCTAGTTCTAACCGTAAATATGTCATCTAGCGATCCGCCGACGTTACTACAATGGCTCGGCGGGCAGCTTCCGGGAAACCAAAGATTTTGGACTCCGGGGGGAGTATGGTTGCAAAGCTGAAACTTAAAGGAATTGACGGAAGGGCACCACCAGGAGTGGAGCCTGCGGCTTAATTTGACTCAACACGGGAAATCTCACCAGGCCCGGACACCGGAAGGATTGACAGATTAACAGCTCTTTCTTGATTCGGTGGGTGGTGGTGCATGGCCGTTCTTAGTTGGTGGAGCGATTTGTCTGGTTAATTCCGGTAACGAACGAGACTCTAGCCTGCTAAATAGGCGTCGTCATTTAGGTGCGCGCGGCCGTTCGCGGTCGCGCAACTCACTGGCGACGTATTAAAATTCTTCTTAGAGGGACCGGCGGTTTCGAGCCGCACGAGATTGAGCAATAACAGGTCTGTGATGCCCTTAGATGTCCTGGGCCGCACGCGCGCTACACTGAAGGAATCAGCATGTTCTCCTTGGCCTAGAGGCCCGG
>CAJHVK020000003.1:0-7500 GCA_905147355.2 Apotomis turbidana | reverse complement strand
ATGATTCCCTAGGCTAAGTCCCTAAGCTAAAAGTCCCTAAGCTAATCAAATCAATTTTAACACTCCCTACTCGAAATTCACTCCCTAACATTCACTTCCTACCACTATCAGCCTGGACGAGCTCCTACCGCGGTGACGCCGTTCAGGAATGGAAATGTAGGGATGGGTAGGGGGGACCGTCCCCGGCAGAGGATACAATAGCTTAGGGTTGCTAATAACACGGTAGGAACGACCGTGCCAAACTCTTGACCAACCTGTGGCCCCCTTCGCTATTGCACCGTACCGACGTGACTAAGCAATACACTCGCGAGAGTGGACAGATTCGCTCAATTTCTGCCAGCTTACCGCATGTGCTTCTTGACAGTCATTTAACACCGCTAGGTGACTGGCACACACGTTTTAACGAGCCAGTGGTCGGGCAAAGCTAGACCCTGTGACTGACCACGACTCGCACGTACTTTTTTCTATTTTCTTTCTTGACCAAGTATACTGGGCAGCGGTAAAAACCACTGCCGAGAACTCGCGCGTACTTGTTTCTTTCTTGAGTCAAGTATACTGGGCAGCGGTAAATGAAACCACTGCCGAGAACTCGCGCGTACTTGTTTCTTTCTTGCTGTATTTTCTTTCTTGGTGTATTTTCTTTCTTGCTGTATTTGCTGTGTTCTGTTAAAGGGCTCGATCGAAAGTGAATGTATGGGGAGCCGCGCCCACCTTTATACCGGCGGCCGGTCCCTGCCCCTCTCACTCCGTACCCCACCCCCCTTGGGCCAATCTTTATAAATATTTCGTCAATTACAAAACTTACGTACTACTCTTATACCTAATTACATTACTTACATCTAATTACTTAATTTCTAATAAGAATCATGCATGTGCGGCTGCGGGGAGCGAATTGGCGGCCGATTTTCGTGCACGGCATATTTCCCTGCCTCGCCCCCTTCGTCCCGCAGTGAGGGGCCGCGTCCCGCGCTCCCCTCCCGTACCTCATCACGTGATGTTCTGCGCATGCGCAATGAGCACCACGTGGCTTTGTTTACCTTTTGCAATTACCTTAGTTACCGAGTTTATTTACTTTATTTATTCATTTGTTTACCCTATATTATTATGTAATATCACATTTTATCTATTCTACATATCTTAGAGCTATGGGGTAAGAAATAGGCGGGGCAAAAAATATTTTAATAAAAAAGACACGTAAAACTAATCATGTACGAGTTTAAATGGATATGATGGATATAAATATATATATTATTTATATTATATTATATTATATTATATTATTAGAAAGTAAATTAACAACAATAACTTAAATTTATTGTTGTTAATTATAAAAGGATAAATCTGCCGTTTTAGTAGGTACATAATAGTCATTTATTATTATTATTATTATTATTTTGATTTTGTAATGTTGCATCAGTAGTGGTAGTGTTAATTTGGTAGTTATAATAATAATTATAACAACAATAATGAACACCACGACGTAAGAACGCGCGCCGCCATGAATTTCCTTGCACGCTATTGGTCGAGAGAACGCTACCGGCCCCTCACAGATAGTGGCACGTTCCGCCTGCCATCGCATTAACAAAAAGGCGATTCTCAAAAATTTCAAACACAGATCTCGTACGTCTCTCGCACTGCTAACACCAGTGTGTCTCGTCCGATATTATTGTTTGTGTACTTGTTAACTTCTAACAAGAACCTATTCCACCATGCCGCCCAAGACTAGCGGTAAGGCCGCCAAGAAATCCGGCAAGGCCCAGAAGAACATCTCCAAGACCGACAAGAAGAAGAAGAAGCACAAGAGGAAGGAGAGCTACGCCATCTACATCTACAAGGTGCTCAAGCAGGTCCACCCCGACACCGGGAGCGATAGTGTTGACACGATTGCTGGAGGCTGCGAGTACAAGCAAAAAGGCCCTTTTCAGGGCCACAAATCTGTTCTGAAGTCGTATATCGTTACTAGTTGTGCACACGGCGTCAATCGAATCGCATAATACATACGAGTGTAATACACAGTACACATATAACATGTGCAATGCACTTAATATGAATCCATATTAACTGTTAGTATAAAATAGGTATTTAAAAGATACCTATCGATTGTGATTCGCCAGTTATTGCCGATTGCTGCTTTGATATACACCCACAATTTGGGCTAAGCAAAAGACTACATAAGAAAGTCATTCACTATTACTGGAGAATCCAGTAATGACCGAACCGAACCGAACCGTAAACATAAACCTAACCTAACCCTGTAACCTAACAATTTTAAAGCACACTAATTAATAAATATATATGTGCAGCCCGGCCACCCCAACAACGACAATCTAATTTGTTGTTGTTTATTAGCTATAAGAAATATGACGCTTTAGTAGTATAATAGGTAGGTAAATAAACGTGTAGTTTAAGTAGGATAGGTTAAGGATAATAAATAATCACACTGACTACATTTCATTCCCCCATAGAATAACCTAGTACTTGGATAAGTACTAAGTTATAACGATTAGATCCTAACAGCACGACGGCAGTCCGCAGACTGGCGGGCGACAGAGGGGAGGTAACGCGGAAGGTATATCAAAATGGTTGGGAGGCGAGGTAGCCACGCCCCGCTCTCACCCGCGCCCCGCTGACGCCCGCACAGGTCGTTTTCTAGTCGAAATTAGGATCTAATCTAGTGTTTATCTGATAGTTACCAATTAGAATCTTGTTAGACTATAGTTAGGTATAATGTACGATTGTTATTATATAAGATTTATTAGTGTTCTTTAATGTTTAAGTCCTAATTTTGTAATGTAAACAAAATTAATAATAATAAAGTGTTGCGGCAGGAGAGGGGGAGGCACGGATCGAAAGTACTAGCATTATTCGATCCAGCAAGCTACAAGAAACTAGAAGAAATCCCTCCCCGGCTTTGAAGATCAAGAAGTATTTTTTTTTACCAAAATCCCTGCCCGTCAGTACAACGTTGCCCGTCAATCCAACGTTGTACCAGTCAATCCAACGTAAACAAACCAGTCATAGGTGCGTCAGGCACAATATATATATATATATAATGTATGAGATGCATATCGAAATTGCGTCGCGCTTTTTCGATAAATCCATTTTATTAGGTTTCATAATGTCGTCATCACATCATTCATAATTTACACTTCTCTACTTTGACGCGTCTTACCGGGGTAAAATAACACCACACCGAGACGCTGTCCAAGCTCAGCAACAGATTATTACGTTCACGTTCATTTTCAGTCGCAAGTGTACCTAATGTACCTAGTTGACATGTTGTAAGACGTCAGAATGGTCATAAAGATTATTCGAATACAAATGGAAGCATAAGTAACAAAAAAATCTTTTCTAAGTCAGAAGGTTGACTTTGGAATATAGCACTATGATGAGTTAACGTGAACGTACTCGCTAGCGACAGCGTAAACGATTAGTATGGAGAATAGTACAGCGCCCCTAGCGGATACACATACTATGAACAGTGTGTTCACATTATTATAATAATTATGCGCATAGCGTTCTAGTACACATAGGTACCGAAACACTTATACGTAATGTGTATCGTACGAACGACTATAGGACTTCTAGTACACATAGGTACCGAAACACTTATACGTAATGTGTATCGTACGAACGACTATCCGACCACCTCCACTGTGTGATCTCTACAAACTGCCCGTCTATAATGATTCGATTGACATCCGATTGCAATCTGGTTCCAAAGAAACAATACACGACGATAATAAAACGCGAACTCGGCTACCGACGGAGGAATAATATATAATTATTCCTCCTCCGTAGGTAAAAATCTCGATCCTCGCTCCTCCATTATAACTCCGCCCGACTGCCCGACTCCCGACTCCGACTCCGAGATTAATTAAAGGTATTTTCAGGGCACCTGTATTTATACGAAATCCGCGAATTAGTAAAGTATGTAAGATTCACGTTTTATTTTTATGGATATAAAAGGAAAGGTGATTGATTCTTAAATGATTCACCTTTCAGAGCAGATCCGACTCGGCCGGGTTAGGTTAGGTTAGTTTTTTTTTTATATCCCTAAAAAACGCTCCTTTTGTATTATTATTGTTGTTTATATGTGATCACAATACAAACCTAACCTAACCCAATTTTAACCGATTATTATATTACATATAAACGTACAATAATTAATATTATTATTATACAGTAGTTGTTGCATTTGTGCATCGCGCTGTCGGTTTAAAATTATTGTTGTTTATATGTGATCACAATACAAACCTAACCTAACCCAATTTTAACCGATTATTATATTACATATAAACGTACAATAAAACCAGTAATTCATTAATTAATTCATTTAACATTACACTTATTAGTATTATTTAAATAATACTTATTATCTATATTAGTCTTATTTATTAATATTATTATTATACAGTAGTTGTTGCATTTGTGCATCGCGCTGTCGGTTTAAAACTTTAAAATTGAAATGAAGTAGATAATAATAATAATAATTGCTCCCTCGGCGCATTAGGCATCCGCCGGGGGAGCGCATGAAATCCTGCGCACGCGGATGTCCCTTCTATATACGATTGTACCGTGCACGCGTAAAATACTTATAACAACCGACGATAGATCGTGGCGGTCGAGATGATTCGATCACCGCGGGCCAGTCGTCGCTTGGGAGAAGAGAGAAAAATGTGCGCGGTGCTGAGTGAGGCGCGCGATTCGTTCGCGTATTAACCGGCGCGCGGCAAACGCGCTACCCCCCCGCATATTCTATTTTATCTCCATTATTAAATTATATTATTATGCACTTTGAACCCGAGTCAACACGTACGCAGTTTGGTAAAAACCGCGTTTAAATCAAGCGTGTACCGACAGACGGGTAATTGAATATTTGCCTGCCTGCCCCATGAACGGCGAGGTGCGCGCGACTCGCGCCATCTCCTCGATTATGCGAGTACGGGAGCGCGAACATGTACATCTCTTTATTGATATTATTCGATTAAGATGTGTGTACATACCGATATGATATCACCCAGGAATATTTTAACTTTCAGATCCTGCAAAAACGCATAAGCGGTCTGTTAAAGTTAGTGTCGTGGGTATTACAATATTGGCTCTCAATCACCGGGCGATTCGAAATAATGACATCTAACGACAGTGCTAAAAGACTATAATCGTCCCAACGGGACGTACAGTGAGATTCTTGTCTGGCAGTGGAAGAACGTTCGATGTGGGCGCGTGTTTACGCGCTTCTCTGTTGTAGAGAATGTCAAGTTTTCTACACACCGATTGGAACACGCGTACGTCGTTGTTTAACTACAACTACGTACGTGCACCCCGATTTATATTAAAACGTTACACCACGCCACTTTCGGTGCATCCGAGTGGCGCGGGTCGTATATACCGACTGCTCGTGTCTATCCACCGCGCGCTCGTCGCGCGGTGGTGTGGCGCTTGTTTGTTTTGTCGATATTCGTATTGCGAAACGACAGCTCCCTGGTTGATCCTGCCAGTAGTTATATGCTTGTCTCAAAGATTAAGCCATGCATGTCTCAGTGCAAGCCGTATTAAGGCGATACCGCGAATGGCTCAATATATCAGTTTTGGTTCCTTAGATCTTACTCAGTTACTTGGATAACTGTGGTAATTCTAGAGCTAATACATGCAATCAGAACTCTGACCAGTGATGGGATGAGTGCTTTTATTAGATCAAAACCAATCGGCGGAGGGCCTCGCGTCCGAAGTCGTAACATTTTGATGAATCTGGATAACTTTTGCAGATCGCACGGTCCAGTACCGGCGACGCATCTTTCAAATGTCTGCCTTATCAACTTTCGATGGTAGTTTCTGCGACTACCATGGTTGTCACGGGTAACGGGGAATCAGGGTTCGATTCCGGAGAGGGAGCCTGAGAAACGGCTACCACATCCAAGGAAGGCAGCAGGCGCGCAAATTACCCACTCCCGGCACGGGGAGGTAGTGACGAAAAATAACGATACGGGACTCTTACGAGGCCTCGTAATCGGAATGAGTACACTTTAAATATTTTAACGAGGAACAATTGGAGGGCAAGTCTGGTGCCAGCAGCCGCGGTAACTCCAGCTCCAATAGCGTATACTAAAATTGTTGCGGTTAAAAAGCTCGTAGTTGCATTTGTGCACCGCGCTGTCGGTTTGCCGCATCCGCGGCGATACTGACACGTTTGCGGAGCATATCGTCGGTGAATCGTAGGTAAAACTACGGTTCAATATAAAAATCCTATCGCGATGCTCTTCAGTGAGTGTCGAGGTGGGCCGACAATTTTACTTTGAACAAATTAGAGTGCTCAAAGCGGGCTCAAAATGCTGCTTGAATATTTCGTGCATGGAATAATAGAATATGATCTCGGTTCTATTTTGTTGGTTTTCAGAACTCCGAGGTAATGATTAATAGGGATAACTGGGGGCATTCGTATTGCGACGTTAGAGGTGAAATTCTTGGATCGTCGCAAGACGAACATCAGCGAAAGCATTTGCCAAAGGTGTTTTCATCAATCAAGAACGAAAGTTAGAGGTTCGAAGGCGATTAGATACCGCCCTAGTTCTAACCGTAAATATGTCATCTAGCGATCCGCCGACGTTACTACAATGGCTCGGCGGGCAGCTTCCGGGAAACCAAAGATTTTGGACTCCGGGGGGAGTATGGTTGCAAAGCTGAAACTTAAAGGAATTGACGGAAGGGCACCACCAGGAGTGGAGCCTGCGGCTTAATTTGACTCAACACGGGAAATCTCACCAGGCCCGGACACCGGAAGGATTGACAGATTAACAGCTCTTTCTTGATTCGGTGGGTGGTGGTGCATGGCCGTTCTTAGTTGGTGGAGCGATTTGTCTGGTTAATTCCGGTAACGAACGAGACTCTAGCCTGCTAAATAGGCGTCGTCATTTAGGTGCGCGCGGCCGTTCGCGGTCGCGCAACTCACTGGCGACGTATTAAAATTCTTCTTAGAGGGACCGGCGGTTTCGAGCCGCACGAGATTGAGCAATAACAGGTCTGTGATGCCCTTAGATGTCCTGGGCCGCACGCGCGCTACACTGAAGGAATCAGCATGTTCTCCTTGGCCTAGAGGCCCGGGCAACCCGTTGAAACTCCTTCGTGCTGGGGATTGGGGTTTGCAATTATCCCCCATAAACGAGGAATTCCTAGTAAGCGCGAGTCATAAGCTCGCGTTGATTACGTCCCTGCCCTTTGTACACACCGCCCGTCGCTACTACCGATTGAATGATTTAGTGAGGTCTTCGGACCGACACGCGGTGGCTTCACGGCCGTCGGCGTTGCTGGGAAGTTGACCAAACTTGATCATTTAGAGGAAGTAAAAGTCGTAACAAGGTTTCCGTAGGGGAACCTGCGGAAGGATCATTAACGTTGTTCGTACGTTGTTCTCTATCTGGTGTACTAATACTACGCACGATGCTAACGATGATACGTTACAAAATAATTCGATATATATCCTCCACACACAGACGATAGTGC
>CAJHVK020000002.1:20000-27500 GCA_905147355.2 Apotomis turbidana | reverse complement strand
TGATGTTCTGCGCATGCGCAATGAGCACCACGTGGCTTTGTTTACCTTTTGCAATTACCTTAGTTACCGAGTTTATTTACTTTATTTATTCATTTGTTTACCCTATATTATTATGTAATATCACATTTTATCTATTCTACATATCTTAGAGCTATGGGGTAAGAAATAGGCGGGGCAAAAAATATTTTAATAAAAAAGACACGTAAAACTAATCATGTACGAGTTTAAATGGATATGATGGATATAAATATATATATTATTTATATTATATTATATTATATTATATTATTAGAAAGTAAATTAACAACAATAACTTAAATTTATTGTTGTTAATTATAAAAGGATAAATCTGCCGTTTTAGTAGGTACATAATAGTCATTTATTATTATTATTATTATTATTTTGATTTTGTAATGTTGCATCAGTAGTGGTAGTGTTAATTTGGTAGTTATAATAATAATTATAACAACAATAATGAACACCACGACGTAAGAACGCGCGCCGCCATGAATTTCCTTGCACGCTATTGGTCGAGAGAACGCTACCGGCCCCTCACAGATAGTGGCACGTTCCGCCTGCCATCGCATTAACAAAAAGGCGATTCTCAAAAATTTCAAACACAGATCTCGTACGTCTCTCGCACTGCTAACACCAGTGTGTCTCGTCCGATATTATTGTTTGTGTACTTGTTAACTTCTAACAAGAACCTATTCCACCATGCCGCCCAAGACTAGCGGTAAGGCCGCCAAGAAATCCGGCAAGGCCCAGAAGAACATCTCCAAGACCGACAAGAAGAAGAAGAAGCACAAGAGGAAGGAGAGCTACGCCATCTACATCTACAAGGTGCTCAAGCAGGTCCACCCCGACACCGGGAGCGATAGTGTTGACACGATTGCTGGAGGCTGCGAGTACAAGCAAAAAGGCCCTTTTCAGGGCCACAAATCTGTTCTGAAGTCGTATATCGTTACTAGTTGTGCACACGGCGTCAATCGAATCGCATAATACATACGAGTGTAATACACAGTACACATATAACATGTGCAATGCACTTAATATGAATCCATATTAACTGTTAGTATAAAATAGGTATTTAAAAGATACCTATCGATTGTGATTCGCCAGTTATTGCCGATTGCTGCTTTGATATACACCCACAATTTGGGCTAAGCAAAAGACTACATAAGAAAGTCATTCACTATTACTGGAGAATCCAGTAATGACCGAACCGAACCGAACCGTAAACATAAACCTAACCTAACCCTGTAACCTAACAATTTTAAAGCACACTAATTAATAAATATATATGTGCAGCCCGGCCACCCCAACAACGACAATCTAATTTGTTGTTGTTTATTAGCTATAAGAAATATGACGCTTTAGTAGTATAATAGGTAAATAAACGTGTAGTTTAAGTAGGATAGGTTAAGGATAATAAATAATCACACTGACTACATTTCATTCCCCCATAGAATAACCTAGTACTTGGATAAGTACTAAGTTATAACGATTAGATCCTAACAGCACGACGGCAGTCCGCAGACTGGCGGGCGACAGAGGGGAGGTAACGCGGAAGGTATATCAAAATGGTTGGGAGGCGAGGTAGCCACGCCCCGCTCTCACCCGCGCCCCGCTGACGCCCGCACAGGTCGTTTTCTAGTCGAAATTAGGATCTAATCTAGTGTTTATCTGATAGTTACCAATTAGAATCTTGTTAGACTATAGTTAGGTATAATGTACGATTGTTATTATATAAGATTTATTAGTGTTCTTTAATGTTTAAGTCCTAATTTTGTAATGTAAACAAAATTAATAATAATAAAGTGTTGCGGCAGGAGAGGGGGAGGCACGGATCGAAAGTACTAGCATTATTCGATCCAGCAAGCTACAAGAAACTAGAAGAAATCCCTCCCCGGCTTTGAAGATCAAGAAGTATTTTTTTTTACCAAAATCCCTGCCCGTCAGTACAACGTTGCCCGTCAATCCAACGTTGTACCAGTCAATCCAACGTAAACAAACCAGTCATAGGTGCGTCAGGCACAATATATATATATATATAATGTATGAGATGCATATCGAAATTGCGTCGCGCTTTTTCGATAAATCCATTTTATTAGGTTTCATAATGTCGTCATCACATCATTCATAATTTACACTTCTCTACTTTGACGCGTCTTACCGGGGTAAAATAACACCACACCGAGACGCTGTCCAAGCTCAGCAACAGATTATTACGTTCACGTTCATTTTCAGTCGCAAGTGTACCTAATGTACCTAGTTGACATGTTGTAAGACGTCAGAATGGTCATAAAGATTATTCGAATACAAATGGAAGCATAAGTAACAAAAAAATCTTTTCTAAGTCAGAAGGTTGACTTTGGAATATAGCACTATGATGAGTTAACGTGAACGTACTCGCTAGCGACAGCGTAAACGATTAGTATGGAGAATAGTACAGCGCCCCTAGCGGATACACATACTATGAACAGTGTGTTCACATTATTATAATAATTATGCGCATAGCGTTCTAGTACACATAGGTACCGAAACACTTATACGTAATGTGTATCGTACGAACGACTATAGGACTTCTAGTACACATAGGTACCGAAACACTTATACGTAATGTGTATCGTACGAACGACTATCCGACCACCTCCACTGTGTGATCTCTACAAACTGCCCGTCTATAATGATTCGATTGACATCCGATTGCAATCTGGTTCCAAAGAAACAATACACGACGATAATAAAACGCGAACTCCGCTACCGACGGTATAATTATTCCTCCTCCGTAGGTAAAAATCTCGATCCTCGCTCCTCCATTATAACTCCGCCCGACTGCCCGACTCCCGACTCCGACTCCGAGATTAATTAAAGGTATTTTCAGGGCACCTGTATTTATACGAAATCCGCGAATTAGTAAAGTATGTAAGATTCACGTTTTATTTTTATGGATATAAAAGGAAAGGTGATTGATTCTTAAATGATTCACCTTTCAGAGCAGATCCGACTCGGCCGGGTTAGGTTAGGTTAGTTTTTTTTTTATATCCCTAAAAAACGCTCCTTTTGTATTATTATTGTTGTTTATATGTGATCACAATACAAACCTAACCTAACCCAATTTTAACCGATTATTATATTACATATAAACGTACAATAATTAATATTATTATTATACAGTAGTTGTTGCATTTGTGCATCGCGCTGTCGGTTTAAAATTATTGTTGTTTATATGTGATCACAATACAAACCTAACCTAACCCAATTTTAACCGATTATTATATTACATATAAACGTACAATAAAACCAGTAATTCATTAATTAATTCATTTAACATTACACTTATTAGTATTATTTAAATAATACTTATTATCTATATTAGTCTTATTTATTAATATTATTATTATACAGTAGTTGTTGCATTTGTGCATCGCGCTGTCGGTTTAAAACTTTAAAATTGAAATGAAGTAGATAATAATAATAATAATTGCTCCCTCGGCGCATTAGGCATCCGCCGGGGGAGCGCATGAAATCCTGCGCACGCGGATGTCCCTTCTATATACGATTGTACCGTGCACGCGTAAAATACTTATAACAACCGACGATAGATCGTGGCGGTCGAGATGATTCGATCACCGCGGGCCAGTCGTCGCTTGGGAGAAGAGAGAAAAATGTGCGCGGTGCTGAGTGAGGCGCGCGATTCGTTCGCGTATTAACCGGCGCGCGGCAAACGCGCTACCCCCCCGCATATTCTATTTTATCTCCATTATTAAATTATATTATTATGCACTTTGAACCCGAGTCAACACGTACGCAGTTTGGTAAAAACCGCGTTTAAATCAAGCGTGTACCGACAGACGGGCAATTGAATATTTGCCTGCCTGCCCCATGAACGGCGAGGTGCGCGCGACTCGCGCCATCTCCTCGATTATGCGAGTACGGGAGCGCGAACATGTACATCTCTTTATTGATATTATTCGATTAAGATGTGTGTACATACCGATATGATATCACCCAGGAATATTTTAACTTTCAGATCCTGCAAAAACGCATAAGCGGTCTGTTAAAGTTAGTGTCGTGGGTATTACAATATTGGCTCTCAATCACCGGGCGATTCGAAATAATGACATCTAACGACAGTGCTAAAAGACTATAATCGTCCCAACGGGACGTACAGTGAGATTCTTGTCTGGCAGTGGAAGAACGTTCGATGTGGGCGCGTGTTTACGCGCTTCTCTGTTGTAGAGAATGTCAAGTTTTCTACACACCGATTGGAACACGCGTACGTCGTTGTTTAACTACAACTACGTACGTGCACCCCGATTTATATTAAAACGTTACACCACGCCACTTTCGGTGCATCCGAGTGGCGCGGGTCGTATATACCGACTGCTCGTGTCTATCCACCGCGCGCTCGTCGCGCGGTGGTGTGGCGCTTGTTTGTTTTGTCGATATTCGTATTGCGAAACGACAGCTCCCTGGTTGATCCTGCCAGTAGTTATATGCTTGTCTCAAAGATTAAGCCATGCATGTCTCAGTGCAAGCCGTATTAAGGCGATACCGCGAATGGCTCAATATATCAGTTTTGGTTCCTTAGATCTTACTCAGTTACTTGGATAACTGTGGTAATTCTAGAGCTAATACATGCAATCAGAACTCTGACCAGTGATGGGATGAGTGCTTTTATTAGATCAAAACCAATCGGCGGAGGGCCTCGCGTCCGAAGTCGTAACATTTTGATGAATCTGGATAACTTTTGCAGATCGCACGGTCCAGTACCGGCGACGCATCTTTCAAATGTCTGCCTTATCAACTTTCGATGGTAGTTTCTGCGACTACCATGGTTGTCACGGGTAACGGGGAATCAGGGTTCGATTCCGGAGAGGGAGCCTGAGAAACGGCTACCACATCCAAGGAAGGCAGCAGGCGCGCAAATTACCCACTCCCGGCACGGGGAGGTAGTGACGAAAAATAACGATACGGGACTCTTACGAGGCCTCGTAATCGGAATGAGTACACTTTAAATATTTTAACGAGGAACAATTGGAGGGCAAGTCTGGTGCCAGCAGCCGCGGTAACTCCAGCTCCAATAGCGTATACTAAAATTGTTGCGGTTAAAAAGCTCGTAGTTGCATTTGTGCACCGCGCTGTCGGTTTGCCGCATCCGCGGCGATACTGACACGTTTGCGGAGCATATCGTCGGTGAATCGTAGGTAAAACTACGGTTCAATATAAAAATCCTATCGCGATGCTCTTCAGTGAGTGTCGAGGTGGGCCGACAATTTTACTTTGAACAAATTAGAGTGCTCAAAGCGGGCTCAAAATGCTGCTTGAATATTTCGTGCATGGAATAATAGAATATGATCTCGGTTCTATTTTGTTGGTTTTCAGAACTCCGAGGTAATGATTAATAGGGATAACTGGGGGCATTCGTATTGCGACGTTAGAGGTGAAATTCTTGGATCGTCGCAAGACGAACATCAGCGAAAGCATTTGCCAAAGGTGTTTTCATCAATCAAGAACGAAAGTTAGAGGTTCGAAGGCGATCAGATACCGCCCTAGTTCTAACCATAAACGATGCCAGCTAGCGATCCGCCGAAGTTCCTCCGATGACTCGGCGGGCAGCTTCCGGGAAACCAAAGCTTTTGGACTCCGGGGGGAGTATGGTTGCAAAGCTGAAACTTAAAGGAATTGACGGAAGGGCACCACCAGGAGTGGAGCCTGCGGCTTAATTTGACTCAACACGGGAAATCTCACCAGGCCCGGACACCGGAAGGATTGACAGATTAACAGCTCTTTCTTGATTCGGTGGGTGGTGGTGCATGGCCGTTCTTAGTTGGTGGAGCGATTTGTCTGGTTAATTCCGGTAACGAACGAGACTCTAGCCTGCTAAATAGGCGTCGTCATTTAGGTGCGCGCGGCCGTTCGCGGTCGCGCAACTCACTGGCGACGTATTAAAATTCTTCTTAGAGGGACCGGCGGTTTCGAGCCGCACGAGATTGAGCAATAACAGGTCTGTGATGCCCTTAGATGTCCTGGGCCGCACGCGCGCTACACTGAAGGAATCAGCATGTTCTCCTTGGCCTAGAGGCCCGGGCAACCCGTTGAAACTCCTTCGTGCTGGGGATTGGGGTTTGCAATTATCCCCCATAAACGAGGAATTCCTAGTAAGCGCGAGTCATAAGCTCGCGTTGATTACGTCCCTGCCCTTTGTACACACCGCCCGTCGCTACTACCGATTGAATGATTTAGTGAGGTCTTCGGACCGACACGCGGTGGCTTCACGGCCGTCGGCGTTGCTGGGAAGTTGACCAAACTTGATCATTTAGAGGAAGTAAAAGTCGTAACAAGGTTTCCGTAGGGGAACCTGCGGAAGGATCATTAACGTTGTTCGTACGTTGTTCTCTATCTGGTGTACTAATACTACGCACGATGCTAACGATGATACGTTACAAAATAATTCGATATATATCCTCCACACACAGACGATAGTGCATATATCATCGTACGGGAGCGATCTGTATCCGCCGCCGCCGCCGCTTCATTGGAAGAGGAGGGAGGGAGGAGGATACGTGATCGTGCGTCGAGCTCCACGTATACAACTCGTAAACGCGAGCAGAATAAGTGGTTTCGATCGGTATAAATCCGCGCCGTGTCCACCACTTGTACTGCCGATGCGAATACATACACACCGTATACGAGCGCGAACGTCAACCGTCGTTGAGAATGCACGTGTAGTCTAACCAATAAATATAGCGGTGAGATATTCTTTTTGAATATTTCGTTATTCAAATATATTTTTATTTATATGATGTTGATGTTGTTTTTTTTTTAAAAAACAAAACTATTACCCTGGACGGTGGATCACTTGGCTCGCGGGTCGATGAAGAACGCAGTTAACTGCGCGTCATAGTGTGAACTGCAGGACACATTTGAACATCGACATTTCGAACGCACATTGCGGTCCGTGGAGACACATCCAGGACCACTCCTGTCTGAGGGCCGGCTGCATAAATTATACAATACATATATTGTATATGTATCACATTGCGTCCGTTTGTTATTAATTATTATTAATAATAAACGTGTACGATCGTGAAGGTTCGTCATGCGTGCTCTTATCAGCTCAATTGGCGTCCTTTTAAATATGATTTACTCGCGTATGCGCGTGTGTAATACACTCGTGCGCGTACACACTGTGTGCTATCACTGGTATATAGGTGTGAACGTCGCCGTAGCTGTCGAAGCACGTTGCTAACGCAAAACGTAGGCGGACTCGACGTCCGAAGAGCGCGTCGACGCCGTTCACGATGCGCCCGCGCCACAAACGCGGGTGCGCCGTATACTGCGTCGTAGCGCTGACCGGATATCGTGTCTGCCTCCAATTTTTATCGTTGGCCTCAGATCAGGGAGGATCACCCGCCGAATTTAAGCATATTAGTAAGCGGAGGAAAAGAAACTAACCAGGATTTCCTTAGTAGCGGCGAGCGAACAGGAAAA
>CAJHVK020000002.1:12500-17500 GCA_905147355.2 Apotomis turbidana | reverse complement strand
GGTGTTGACGCAATGTGATTTCTGCCCAGTGCTCTGAATGTCAACGTGAAGAAATTCAAGCAAGCGCGGGTAAACGGCGGGAGTAACTATGACTCTCTTAAGGTAGCCAAATGCCTCGTCATCTAATTAGTGACGCGCATGAATGGATTAACGAGATTCCCACTGTCCCTATCTACTGCTCGGCGTCGGCTCGTCTCGGCGTGCGGACGTGTCTTCTGTGTGCGCTCCGTGTTTAAAATAGTTTTATTTTAAATTCGTAGTGTTTTTCAGTTTTTTCGTGTGTTATCAATTGTAGATAGTTACAGTGTGTTTATTGTTATTCGGTTCAGTGTTTTTCGTGAAGAAATAAAAGGGAATTTGCAGGTTTTGAGTGCCATTTTGAGGTTAAGCCGGGCGGCATTAAATTGCTAAAACCCGGCTATTTGGTGCAAAAGGTCTGTAGAAATCTTTTATTTCCACTTATTATTAGTGTTTACGTGTGGCCCTAATCTCAAAAAGTGGAGAAATAAACCTAGGTTTATAAGAAACACGTGGTTTTTGAGGTTAGGTCACCGCGTGGTGGTGTGTGACGTCAGCGACAGTCGATCCTTTGTCTTCGACTTAGCGTATTTTTAGCGCCGTTTAATACGAGAACAGTTTCGGTCTCCCCGCTCGGGGACTTAGTCGTTTTTCGTGCGCGCTTTAATACGAGAACGGTTTCGTTGTAACCGCTCGGGGACTTAGTCGTTTTTCGGGTTCGGGATGGATGGTGATGAGGAGGCGCGCCAGCAGCAGCTGCTGCTGGAAGCTGAACGGGCCCGTAGAGAGGAGGAGCTGGAAGCTCTGGACCTGTTGTTAGAGGAGTCCAGTAAGGCGGATCCCACTAAGCCGCGCTTTTCGCTGGCCCGTACCCCCCCTCATGGGGGTCTAGCAGTTACGCCCCCCCCCACCCAGGGCCCCCCCCCACAGACGTCGGGGAAGCGGATGCTGACATCTCCGGAGGAGGTCCAGGATGCCGTGCGTCGACGGGTCGCCGAGAGGCGACAGACGTCGTCGGTGCCGCCGATCACCGGGATCTTCTCAGGGCCCTCTATCACCCCATCATCGACTCCGTCCGCGAGCAGCCGTGCTGCCGTCACGTCTGCGGATCTCGCCCCCCCGCCCGCCGCCGCCCCCCCCGCCGCCGACCCCATTGTCAACGACAGCGTTCCGGAGCAGTCGACGTCGCGACTGGCCCCCCCCCCGCTTGACAAGCAGGCGCTCATCGCAGCGGTCCACGCGGCCGTTAAAGGTATTGGTGTCGTCGCTAACGCGACTAACAAGCTCAATGTCTCTGACAAAACAACAATCGCTGGACACGGACAGGATATTCTTGCCACGATGGCCCAACTGACGGTGCGATTGGCGGACGTCGAGCTTGAGCTGGCCGCGACTAGACTGCAGCTGGCCCAGAAGGAGGCAAATTCAGGTGCGTTTCTCATGCCCACGCCAGTTTTCCAGCAGGCACCCTCGGTCCCCAACTACGCGAACGTTCTGAAGATGCCCAAGGGCAAACCGCCTATGGAGGTGCAACGTCAAGGTCCGGCCGTAATATTTTACCCCACCCGGGAGGACATCAAAACGTCGGACGAGACGAAGAAGGTGCTGCAAGACGCGGTGAAGCCAGCGGAATCGGGTATCAAGGTCACCCAGGTACGCAGAGTGGGTAACTCGGGCGTCGTCGTCAGGACGGCGACTGAGGAGTCCGCTCAGAGGCTTAGAGAGGCGGTGCCAGCAGGCCTACGTGTGGCGGTGCCGAAGGCACGCACTCCGAGGGTTGCCTTGCGCTACGTTCGTGCTAAAATGACCGGTGAGGAAACCATTCGGGAGCTCCACCGTGTCAACGTAGCGGACGACTCGGATTGGCCGCTTTCGCGCTTCATGGAGGAGTGTAAGTTTGGTGTGGCGAAACCGATTGGCCCCAAATTTTTAGTGATCCTGGAGTGCTCTTTGGCAGTTAGGGATAAGCTGGTTGGGCTGGGACGCATCTATATCGGCTGGGACGAGGCGGAGGTCTGCGACCACATTCGGTCAACGTGCTGCTCTAAGTGTCAGCAGTACGGTCACCCGGAGAAGTACTGCAGGTCCAAGGACGTGACGTGTGGCAAGTGCGGTGAGTTAGGGCACAGGGCAGACGTTTGTTCGTCGGAGTCCCGTTGCTGCGCAACGTGCAAGCGGTTCAAGCGGACGGAGGCTACCACACACACCACCGCGGCAGCTAACTGCCCAGCTCGGCTTCACGCTGAGCAGCAGGAGGCACAGAAAACGCTGTACCGATAGCAGTTGCACAGGGCAGCTCTACTATTTCGTTCGGGCAACTAAACTTACAGGGTTCAGAGGCGGCCACCACAGAAATCTCGGTTATAGCGAGTTCGCACCGACTCGACTTCGTGCTCGTTCAGGAGCAGTACAGCGGTCGGGCCGGGTTTCTGCAGTGTGGCCTTAACCCTAAGGCTGGCGTCCTAGTACTTAATCGTGCAATGGCAGTTACGCTTCTACTTCATTTAAGCACCGAGCACTGTACGGTGGTCCACGTCGCACACGGAGAAACCAGTTTCTACGCAGTTTCGGCTTATTTCCAGTACAGTCATGATATCGGTCGTCACATAGCGCACTTGGAGTTGGTGCTTCAGCAGCTTTCGGGCAAACCCATTGTCATTGGAGTTGATAGCAACGCTCATTCACCTATGTGGCACTGCGATAGGAGGCAGTATGTTGGAAGAGGACCAGACACGGAATATAGGAAGAACCAGATGGAGGGATTTATTCTCGGTAAGGGTCTTCTTGTGCACAATGTTCCTGGTCAGCCGCCGACTTTCAGCGGACCAAACGGGATGTCGAACGTCGACCTTACGATGTCCACCAGAGGAGTTAACGTGTGCGACTGGACGGTACATGAGGGCGCCAGCCTCAGCGATCATCAGCTCATCACTTTTAGATTAGTCTTTGGTAGGTTAGACTCGACAGCCAGTGAGGAATCGACCCTGTCGCCGCCGCTTCGGACACGTGGAGTAAACTGGGATCGCTTCTGTTCGACGCTACATTCTCGTATGGATAGGATTCATCCGGGCCTTCCCGCCAACGACTACAGCGTACGATATTCGGATATCCTGCTACGCACCGCCCGGGAGACCCTGGGCACTTGTGGCAGAAAGAACGATGGCAGGTATGAATGGTGGACCCCCGAGTTGGAGGCTTTCAGACCGGAGATCAACCGAGCTCGGCGTAAGTGGCAGCAGTCACGACGCGTAGGAGGGATGGCAGAGCAGCAGCTTCATGACGAACTTCGTGCCCTTCGGGGGAGATACAAGAACGCAATGAAGCAAGCGGAGCTAGACTTCTTTCGCCGTATAGCAGAGTCAGGTAACGACGATCCTTGGGGTTTGGCTTACAGGGAAGCGTGTGGGCGCCTGCGCCCGCCGCCGAACGTTTTAAGCGGTACCAAGTTGGTAGAAGGTTACACAGAGACCACCGGGGACACCATGTCAGGCCTCCTTCGTACGCTGTATCCAGACGACGACCTGCTCCGTGATACCAACTACCACCAGACAGTCCGTGTAGCAGCTGCATTCGCGCCATCCGGCCGCGACATGGCAGCTCCCGGAAAGGAGACAGTCGAGCGCATCGTGCGCTCCCTCCCGAACACGGCTCCAGGTATGGACGGTATTACAGCAGTGGTGATCAAGTGGGCGTGGAAGGCGACTTCAGACGAGATGTGGCTCATGTTGAAGAAATGCGTCGAGGAGGGAATCTTCCCTGATCTTTGGAAGTCTGGCCGCCTCATCGTCTTGCCGAAAGGTAACGGGAAGCCTCTCAGTGATCCTAAAGCGTATAGACCGATCACTTTACTGCCGATACTTGGCAAACTATTGGAACGCGTCATAGTCTCCTGTGCTCCCTGTCTGTACCGCAATATATCGGATGCTCAGTTTGGTTTTGTTCGCGGTCGTTCCACAGTGTCAGCGCTGTGTCGGATCAACGACATTACTTCGACTAGTACAGCTCCGTACGTACAACTGATCTTTCTGGACATCTCCGGCGCGTTCGACAATGCGTGGTGGCCAATGATTCTTCTGAAGGTAAAGCAAGGAGGAGCAAGCCCGAACCTTTACCGCATCTTGGCCAGCTACTTCACTAACCGCCGGGTAAGTTTTTACGTAGGCAGTCAGATCTGCAGTAAACCCAGTACCATGGGATGTCCACAAGGGTCAGTGTTAGGCCCAACTCTTTGGAACCTTCTCCTCAACGACCTCCTGCTGCTGCCGAGACCCGAAGGAGTACATTTGTGTGCATACGCTGATGACGTGACGATAGTGATCGAGGCATCCTCCCGCGCGGACATCGAACGGAAGTCGTGCGTCATGTTGAAGGATGTTTCCGACTGGGGTACTCGCAACAGGCTGAGATTCTCGACTGGGAAGTCCTTGACCATGACGTACAAGGGTAAGTTCAAGCGAGCGCCAGTTGTAAAACTCGATGGTGCTTCGATCAGGTGTACGAATCAGGCTGTCTTGCTCGGTGTCACTCTGGACGATGCTCGGTCCTACTTCCCGCACGCGAATTTCATAGGGGAAAAGGCCTCCAATTGCTTCGGCAAGATGTCGCGGATTTCGGCGACCAGATGGGGTGTTAAGTACCGGGCCCTTCGAGTTCTCTACTCAGGGACATACGTGGCGACAATCACGTACGCTGCGGCGGTATGGTACCGAAACTCGTCTAACTTCGTGGTCAGGAGAGCGTTGCTTCGCACGCAAAGACCGGCGCTGGTTCTACTCACGAAGGCTTACAGGTCGTGCAGCACCGCGGCGTTACCCGTGCTTGCTGGTGTTCTGCCTGCCGACCTGGAGGTCTGTCGTGCAGGACGTGTCGCTGTAGAGAAGAGTAACTTGGCGCCTAGGGAGCACCGGAAGCTGAAGACACAGGTGAGAGAGGAGATCGTCGCCCAATGGCAAGAGCGGTGGAAGGCAAGTGACGACGGACGC
>CAJHVK020000002.1:0-10000 GCA_905147355.2 Apotomis turbidana | reverse complement strand
TCCCTAAAAAACGCTCCTTTTGTTGTTAGTTGATGATCATATTAAATATTATTTTTATATATATCAACTTGGCGGAGGGTACCCACCGCCAGTCTACTGGCGCGGTTAAGCTTTCTATTTCGGCCAATCTATGCGCGACGAAAGCCTTGAATGAGCGAGGATCCGATTTTATCCATGCTAACACTGTTTTACTGTCTGTCCAATAATGACACTTTTTTATTTTGTAATCGGTTTCTCGCTTAATCGTTTCGGCTAATCTACTGCCTAACACCGCGGCCTGGAGTTCTAAGCGTGGGATGGAAATCGGTTTCAGAGGCGCGACCCTAGCCTTTCCCGCGACCAATCTAGACGTCCTAAACCCGTTCGTATCTGTGTTTACAAAATAAATTGCCGTCGCATATATTTTTTCGCTGGCGTCGCAAAATACGTGTAATTCCGTTTCGCCTGAGGGCGCGGGTACGTAGCGGGTTATTTCTAATTCTCTCATTGTTTCTAGATTTTTTATGAAGGCAAGCCACGTGTTCCTGTGTTATGGGATCGTCCCATTGAATGCCGCTACGCCAGATGTCCTGGATAAGCGCCTTTCCTACCACTGTTATTGTCGAAATTAGACCCAAAGGGTCGTAAGCGGGGACATGACTGCGCTGGTAACTTGCCGTTTGGTGGGGATAGCCCCGCCCTCCTTAATATCTGACGGCGTGTTCCTAAGATTGACGTTGAAACCTAGGGTATCGCGTTTATGATTCCCTAGGCTAAGTCCCTAAGCTAAAAGTCCCTAAGCTAATCAAATCAATTTTAACACTCCCTACTCGAAATTCACTCCCTAACATTCACTTCCTACCACTATCAGCCTGGACGAGCTCCTACCGCGGTGACGCCGTTCAGGAATGGAAATGTAGGGATGGGTAGGGGGGACCGTCCCCGGCAGAGGATACAATAGCTTAGGGTTGCTAATAACACGGTAGGAACGACCGTGCCAAACTCTTGACCAACCTGTGGCCCCCTTCGCTATTGCACCGTACCGACGTGACTAAGCAATACACTCGCGAGAGTGGACAGATTCGCTCAATTTCTGCCAGCTTACCGCATGTGCTTCTTGACAGTCATTTAACACCGCTAGGTGACTGGCACACACGTTTTAACGAGCCAGTGGTCGGGCAAAGCTAGACCCTGTGACTGACCACGACTCGCACGTACTTTTTTCTATTTTCTTTCTTGACCAAGTATACTGGGCAGCGGTAAAAACCACTGCCGAGAACTCGCGCGTACTTGTTTCTTTCTTGAGTCAAGTATACTGGGCAGCGGTAAATGAAACCACTGCCGAGAACTCGCGCGTACTTGTTTCTTTCTTGCTGTATTTTCTTTCTTGGTGTATTTTCTTTCTTGCTGTATTTGCTGTGTTCTGTTAAAGGGCTCGATCGAAAGTGAATGTATGGGGAGCCGCGCCCACCTTTATACCGGCGGCCGGTCCCTGCCCCTCTCACTCCGTACCCCACCCCCCTTGGGCCAATCTTTATAAATATTTCGTCAATTACAAAACTTACGTACTACTCTTATACCTAATTACATTACTTACATCTAATTACTTAATTTCTAATAAGAATCATGCATGTGCGGCTGCGGGGAGCGAATTGGCGGCCGATTTTCGTGCACGGCATATTTCCCTGCCTCGCCCCCTTCGTCCCGCAGTGAGGGGCCGCGTCCCGCGCTCCCCTCCCGTACCTCATCACGTGATGTTCTGCGCATGCGCAATGAGCACCACGTGGCTTTGTTTACCTTTTGCAATTACCTTAGTTACCGAGTTTATTTACTTTATTTATTCATTTGTTTACCCTATATTATTATGTAATATCACATTTTATCTATTCTACATATCTTAGAGCTATGGGGTAAGAAATAGGCGGGGCAAAAAATATTTTAATAAAAAAGACACGTAAAACTAATCATGTACGAGTTTAAATGGATATGATGGATATAAATATATATATTATTTATATTATATTATATTATATTATATTATTAGAAAGTAAATTAACAACAATAACTTAAATTTATTGTTGTTAATTATAAAAGGATAAATCTGCCGTTTTAGTAGGTACATAATAGTCATTTATTATTATTATTATTATTATTTTGATTTTGTAATGTTGCATCAGTAGTGGTAGTGTTAATTTGGTAGTTATAATAATAATTATAACAACAATAATGAACACCACGACGTAAGAACGCGCGCCGCCATGAATTTCCTTGCACGCTATTGGTCGAGAGAACGCTACCGGCCCCTCACAGATAGTGGCACGTTCCGCCTGCCATCGCATTAACAAAAAGGCGATTCTCAAAAATTTCAAACACAGATCTCGTACGTCTCTCGCACTGCTAACACCAGTGTGTCTCGTCCGATATTATTGTTTGTGTACTTGTTAACTTCTAACAAGAACCTATTCCACCATGCCGCCCAAGACTAGCGGTAAGGCCGCCAAGAAATCCGGCAAGGCCCAGAAGAACATCTCCAAGACCGACAAGAAGAAGAAGAAGCACAAGAGGAAGGAGAGCTACGCCATCTACATCTACAAGGTGCTCAAGCAGGTCCACCCCGACACCGGGAGCGATAGTGTTGACACGATTGCTGGAGGCTGCGAGTACAAGCAAAAAGGCCCTTTTCAGGGCCACAAATCTGTTCTGAAGTCGTATATCGTTACTAGTTGTGCACACGGCGTCAATCGAATCGCATAATACATACGAGTGTAATACACAGTACACATATAACATGTGCAATGCACTTAATATGAATCCATATTAACTGTTAGTATAAAATAGGTATTTAAAAGATACCTATCGATTGTGATTCGCCAGTTATTGCCGATTGCTGCTTTGATATACACCCACAATTTGGGCTAAGCAAAAGACTACATAAGAAAGTCATTCACTATTACTGGAGAATCCAGTAATGACCGAACCGAACCGAACCGTAAACATAAACCTAACCTAACCCTGTAACCTAACAATTTTAAAGCACACTAATTAATAAATATATATGTGCAGCCCGGCCACCCCAACAACGACAATCTAATTTGTTGTTGTTTATTAGCTATAAGAAATATGACGCTTTAGTAGTATAATAGGTAGGTAAATAAACGTGTAGTTTAAGTAGGATAGGTTAAGGATAATAAATAATCACACTGACTACATTTCATTCCCCCATAGAATAACCTAGTACTTGGATAAGTACTAAGTTATAACGATTAGATCCTAACAGCACGACGGCAGTCCGCAGACTGGCGGGCGACAGAGGGGAGGTAACGCGGAAGGTATATCAAAATGGTTGGGAGGCGAGGTAGCCACGCCCCGCTCTCACCCGCGCCCCGCTGACGCCCGCACAGGTCGTTTTCTAGTCGAAATTAGGATCTAATCTAGTGTTTATCTGATAGTTACCAATTAGAATCTTGTTAGACTATAGTTAGGTATAATGTACGATTGTTATTATATAAGATTTATTAGTGTTCTTTAATGTTTAAGTCCTAATTTTGTAATGTAAACAAAATTAATAATAATAAAGTGTTGCGGCAGGAGAGGGGGAGGCACGGATCGAAAGTACTAGCATTATTCGATCCAGCAAGCTACAAGAAACTAGAAGAAATCCCTCCCCGGCTTTGAAGATCAAGAAGTATTTTTTTTTACCAAAATCCCTGCCCGTCAGTACAACGTTGCCCGTCAATCCAACGTTGTACCAGTCAATCCAACGTAAACAAACCAGTCATAGGTGCGTCAGGCACAATATATATATATATATAATGTATGAGATGCATATCGAAATTGCGTCGCGCTTTTTCGATAAATCCATTTTATTAGGTTTCATAATGTCGTCATCACATCATTCATAATTTACACTTCTCTACTTTGACGCGTCTTACCGGGGTAAAATAACACCACACCGAGACGCTGTCCAAGCTCAGCAACAGATTATTACGTTCACGTTCATTTTCAGTCGCAAGTGTACCTAATGTACCTAGTTGACATGTTGTAAGACGTCAGAATGGTCATAAAGATTATTCGAATACAAATGGAAGCATAAGTAACAAAAAAATCTTTTCTAAGTCAGAAGGTTGACTTTGGAATATAGCACTATGATGAGTTAACGTGAACGTACTCGCTAGCGACAGCGTAAACGATTAGTATGGAGAATAGTACAGCGCCCCTAGCGGATACACATACTATGAACAGTGTGTTCACATTATTATAATAATTATGCGCATAGCGTTCTAGTACACATAGGTACCGAAACACTTATACGTAATGTGTATCGTACGAACGACTATAGGACTTCTAGTACACATAGGTACCGAAACACTTATACGTAATGTGTATCGTACGAACGACTATCCGACCACCTCCACTGTGTGATCTCTACAAACTGCCCGTCTATAATGATTCGATTGACATCCGATTGCAATCTGGTTCCAAAGAAACAATACACGACGATAATAAAACGCGAACTCGGCTACCGACGGAGGAATAATATATAATTATTCCTCCTCCGTAGGTAAAAATCTCGATCCTCGCTCCTCCATTATAACTCCGCCCGACTGCCCGACTCCCGACTCCGACTCCGAGATTAATTAAAGGTATTTTCAGGGCACCTGTATTTATACGAAATCCGCGAATTAGTAAAGTATGTAAGATTCACGTTTTATTTTTATGGATATAAAAGGAAAGGTGATTGATTCTTAAATGATTCACCTTTCAGAGCAGATCCGACTCGGCCGGGTTAGGTTAGGTTAGTTTTTTTTTTATATCCCTAAAAAACGCTCCTTTTGTATTATTATTGTTGTTTATATGTGATCACAATACAAACCTAACCTAACCCAATTTTAACCGATTATTATATTACATATAAACGTACAATAATTAATATTATTATTATACAGTAGTTGTTGCATTTGTGCATCGCGCTGTCGGTTTAAAATTATTGTTGTTTATATGTGATCACAATACAAACCTAACCTAACCCAATTTTAACCGATTATTATATTACATATAAACGTACAATAAAACCAGTAATTCATTAATTAATTCATTTAACATTACACTTATTAGTATTATTTAAATAATACTTATTATCTATATTAGTCTTATTTATTAATATTATTATTATACAGTAGTTGTTGCATTTGTGCATCGCGCTGTCGGTTTAAAACTTTAAAATTGAAATGAAGTAGATAATAATAATAATAATTGCTCCCTCGGCGCATTAGGCATCCGCCGGGGGAGCGCATGAAATCCTGCGCACGCGGATGTCCCTTCTATATACGATTGTACCGTGCACGCGTAAAATACTTATAACAACCGACGATAGATCGTGGCGGTCGAGATGATTCGATCACCGCGGGCCAGTCGTCGCTTGGGAGAAGAGAGAAAAATGTGCGCGGTGCTGAGTGAGGCGCGCGATTCGTTCGCGTATTAACCGGCGCGCGGCAAACGCGCTACCCCCCCGCATATTCTATTTTATCTCCATTATTAAATTATATTATTATGCACTTTGAACCCGAGTCAACACGTACGCAGTTTGGTAAAAACCGCGTTTAAATCAAGCGTGTACCGACAGACGGGTAATTGAATATTTGCCTGCCTGCCCCATGAACGGCGAGGTGCGCGCGACTCGCGCCATCTCCTCGATTATGCGAGTACGGGAGCGCGAACATGTACATCTCTTTATTGATATTATTCGATTAAGATGTGTGTACATACCGATATGATATCACCCAGGAATATTTTAACTTTCAGATCCTGCAAAAACGCATAAGCGGTCTGTTAAAGTTAGTGTCGTGGGTATTACAATATTGGCTCTCAATCACCGGGCGATTCGAAATAATGACATCTAACGACAGTGCTAAAAGACTATAATCGTCCCAACGGGACGTACAGTGAGATTCTTGTCTGGCAGTGGAAGAACGTTCGATGTGGGCGCGTGTTTACGCGCTTCTCTGTTGTAGAGAATGTCAAGTTTTCTACACACCGATTGGAACACGCGTACGTCGTTGTTTAACTACAACTACGTACGTGCACCCCGATTTATATTAAAACGTTACACCACGCCACTTTCGGTGCATCCGAGTGGCGCGGGTCGTATATACCGACTGCTCGTGTCTATCCACCGCGCGCTCGTCGCGCGGTGGTGTGGCGCTTGTTTGTTTTGTCGATATTCGTATTGCGAAACGACAGCTCCCTGGTTGATCCTGCCAGTAGTTATATGCTTGTCTCAAAGATTAAGCCATGCATGTCTCAGTGCAAGCCGTATTAAGGCGATACCGCGAATGGCTCAATATATCAGTTTTGGTTCCTTAGATCTTACTCAGTTACTTGGATAACTGTGGTAATTCTAGAGCTAATACATGCAATCAGAACTCTGACCAGTGATGGGATGAGTGCTTTTATTAGATCAAAACCAATCGGCGGAGGGCCTCGCGTCCGAAGTCGTAACATTTTGATGAATCTGGATAACTTTTGCAGATCGCACGGTCCAGTACCGGCGACGCATCTTTCAAATGTCTGCCTTATCAACTTTCGATGGTAGTTTCTGCGACTACCATGGTTGTCACGGGTAACGGGGAATCAGGGTTCGATTCCGGAGAGGGAGCCTGAGAAACGGCTACCACATCCAAGGAAGGCAGCAGGCGCGCAAATTACCCACTCCCGGCACGGGGAGGTAGTGACGAAAAATAACGATACGGGACTCTTACGAGGCCTCGTAATCGGAATGAGTACACTTTAAATATTTTAACGAGGAACAATTGGAGGGCAAGTCTGGTGCCAGCAGCCGCGGTAACTCCAGCTCCAATAGCGTATACTAAAATTGTTGCGGTTAAAAAGCTCGTAGTTGCATTTGTGCACCGCGCTGTCGGTTTGCCGCATCCGCGGCGATACTGACACGTTTGCGGAGCATATCGTCGGTGAATCGTAGGTAAAACTACGGTTCAATATAAAAATCCTATCGCGATGCTCTTCAGTGAGTGTCGAGGTGGGCCGACAATTTTACTTTGAACAAATTAGAGTGCTCAAAGCGGGCTCAAAATGCTGCTTGAATATTTCGTGCATGGAATAATAGAATATGATCTCGGTTCTATTTTGTTGGTTTTCAGAACTCCGAGGTAATGATTAATAGGGATAACTGGGGGCATTCGTATTGCGACGTTAGAGGTGAAATTCTTGGATCGTCGCAAGACGAACATCAGCGAAAGCATTTGCCAAAGGTGTTTTCATCAATCAAGAACGAAAGTTAGAGGTTCGAAGGCGATTAGATACCGCCCTAGTTCTAACCGTAAATATGTCATCTAGCGATCCGCCGACGTTACTACAATGGCTCGGCGGGCAGCTTCCGGGAAACCAAAGATTTTGGACTCCGGGGGGAGTATGGTTGCAAAGCTGAAACTTAAAGGAATTGACGGAAGGGCACCACCAGGAGTGGAGCCTGCGGCTTAATTTGACTCAACACGGGAAATCTCACCAGGCCCGGACACCGGAAGGATTGACAGATTAACAGCTCTTTCTTGATTCGGTGGGTGGTGGTGCATGGCCGTTCTTAGTTGGTGGAGCGATTTGTCTGGTTAATTCCGGTAACGAACGAGACTCTAGCCTGCTAAATAGGCGTCGTCATTTAGGTGCGCGCGGCCGTTCGCGGTCGCGCAACTCACTGGCGACGTATTAAAATTCTTCTTAGAGGGACCGGCGGTTTCGAGCCGCACGAGATTGAGCAATAACAGGTCTGTGATGCCCTTAGATGTCCTGGGCCGCACGCGCGCTACACTGAAGGAATCAGCATGTTCTCCTTGGCCTAGAGGCCCGGGCAACCCGTTGAAACTCCTTCGTGCTGGGGATTGGGGTTTGCAATTATCCCCCATAAACGAGGAATTCCTAGTAAGCGCGAGTCATAAGCTCGCGTTGATTACGTCCCTGCCCTTTGTACACACCGCCCGTCGCTACTACCGATTGAATGATTTAGTGAGGTCTTCGGACCGACACGCGGTGGCTTCACGGCCGTCGGCGTTGCTGGGAAGTTGACCAAACTTGATCATTTAGAGGAAGTAAAAGTCGTAACAAGGTTTCCGTAGGGGAACCTGCGGAAGGATCATTAACGTTGTTCGTACGTTGTTCTCTATCTGGTGTACTAATACTACGCACGATGCTAACGATGATACGTTACAAAATAATTCGATATATATCCTCCACACACAGACGATAGTGCATATATCATCGTACGGGAGCGATCTGTATCCGCCGCCGCCGCCGCTTCATTGGAAGAGGAGGGAGGGAGGAGGATACGTGATCGTGCGTCGAGCTCCACGTATACAACTCGTAAACGCGAGCAGAATAAGTGGTTTCGATCGGTATAAATCCGCGCCGTGTCCACCACTTGTACTGCCGATGCGAATACATACACACCGTATACGAGCGCGAACGTCAACCGTCGTTGAGAATGCACGTGTAGTCTAACCAATAAATATAGCGGTGAGATATTCTTTTTGAATATTTCGTTATTCAAATATATTTTTATTTATATGATGTTGATGTTGTTTTTTTTTTAAAAAACAAAACTATTACCCTGGACGGTGGATCACTTGGCTCGCGGGTCGATGAAGAACGCAGTTAACTGCGCGTCATAGTGTGAACTGCAGGACACATTTGAACATCGACATTTCGAACGCACATTGCGGTCCGTGGAGACACATCCAGGACCACTCCTGTCTGAGGGCCGGCTGCATAAATTATACAATACATATATTGTATATGTATCACATTGCGTCCGTTTGTTATTAATTATTATTAATAATAAACGTGTACGATCGTGAAGGTTCGTCATGCGTGCTCTTATCAGCTCAATTGGCGTCCTTTTAAATATGATTTACTCGCGTATGCGCGTGTGTAATACACTCGTGCGCGTACACACTGTGTGCTATCACTGGTATATAGGTGTGAACGTCGCCGTAGCTGTCGAAGCACGTTGCTAACGCAAAACGTAGGCGGACTCGACGTCCGAAGAGCGCGTCGACGCCGTTCACGATGCGCCCGCGCCACAAACGCGGGTGCGCCGTATACTGCGTCGTAGCGCTGACCGGATATCGTGTCTGCCTCCAATTTTTATCGTTGGCCTCAGATCAGGGAGGATCACCCGCCGAATTTAAGCATATTAGTAAGCGGAGGAAAAGAAACTAACCAGGATTTCCTTAGTAGCGGCGAGCGAACAGGAAAATGCCCAGCACTGAATCCCGCGATCGTCACTGGTCGCGGGAGATGTGGTGTTCGGGAGGTTCCGCTTTCTCGTCGTCGCAACTCCTGTCCAAGTTCGTCTTGAACGGGGCCGTTTTCCCGTAGAGGGTGCCAGGCCCGTAGCGACGGAGGGCGGCGGCGAGAGGGACACTCCTCAGAGTCGGGTTGCTTGAGAGTGCAGCCCTAAGTGGGTGGTAAACTCCATCTAAGGCTAAATATTACCGCGAGACCGATAGCGAACAAGTACCGTGAGGGAAAGTTGAAAAGAACTTTGAAGAGAGAGTTCAAGAGTACGTGAAACCGTTCAGGGGGTAAACCTGCGAAACTCGAATGAACGAACGGGGAGATTCATCGTCATTCCGCGGCGTACGGGCGCGCGCCTCGATGTTACGTGTCGCCTCACGGTACACGCGTGACACGGGTCCGCGTCCGTCGACGTTCACGGACGGCGTGCACTTCTCCCTTAGTAATACATCGCGACCCGTTAGATGTCGATCTAAGCGCCGTACGGGAGTCCAGTTGTCATCTCGTATGACGGTTGGACCGTATAGGTACGCCGACCGGCCGTCTGACGGTATCACGACGAAACGCGCACGCGTTCATACGCGTCCGGCCCGACGCAAATCGTTCGACGTTTACGGAAGTTCTGCCCGAGTGCGTACTTTTGTGCGTCGAGATTGTAGTCGCCGCCGTGTGTCTCAGACTGTGCGGCGTCTCAGTCTGCGATGATTCAGTTTCG
>CAJHVK020000001.1:30000-35470 GCA_905147355.2 Apotomis turbidana | reverse complement strand
AAATCCATTTTATTAGGTTTCATAATGTCGTCATCACATCATTCATAATTTACACTTCTCTACTTTGACGCGTCTTACCGGGGTAAAATAACACCACACCGAGACGCTGTCCAAGCTCAGCAACAGATTATTACGTTCACGTTCATTTTCAGTCGCAAGTGTACCTAATGTACCTAGTTGACATGTTGTAAGACGTCAGAATGGTCATAAAGATTATTCGAATACAAATGGAAGCATAAGTAACAAAAAAATCTTTTCTAAGTCAGAAGGTTGACTTTGGAATATAGCACTATGATGAGTTAACGTGAACGTACTCGCTAGCGACAGCGTAAACGATTAGTATGGAGAATAGTACAGCGCCCCTAGCGGATACACATACTATGAACAGTGTGTTCACATTATTATAATAATTATGCGCATAGCGTTCTAGTACACATAGGTACCGAAACACTTATACGTAATGTGTATCGTACGAACGACTATAGGACTTCTAGTACACATAGGTACCGAAACACTTATACGTAATGTGTATCGTACGAACGACTATCCGACCACCTCCACTGTGTGATCTCTACAAACTGCCCGTCTATAATGATTCGATTGACATCCGATTGCAATCTGGTTCCAAAGAAACAATACACGACGATAATAAAACGCGAACTCGGCTACCGACGGAGGAATAATATATAATTATTCCTCCTCCGTAGGTAAAAATCTCGATCCTCGCTCCTCCATTATAACTCCGCCCGACTGCCCGACTCCCGACTCCGACTCCGAGATTAATTAAAGGTATTTTCAGGGCACCTGTATTTATACGAAATCCGCGAATTAGTAAAGTATGTAAGATTCACGTTTTATTTTTATGGATATAAAAGGAAAGGTGATTGATTCTTAAATGATTCACCTTTCAGAGCAGATCCGACTCGGCCGGGTTAGGTTAGGTTAGTTTTTTTTTTATATCCCTAAAAAACGCTCCTTTTGTATTATTATTGTTGTTTATATGTGATCACAATACAAACCTAACCTAACCCAATTTTAACCGATTATTATATTACATATAAACGTACAATAATTAATATTATTATTATACAGTAGTTGTTGCATTTGTGCATCGCGCTGTCGGTTTAAAATTATTGTTGTTTATATGTGATCACAATACAAACCTAACCTAACCCAATTTTAACCGATTATTATATTACATATAAACGTACAATAAAACCAGTAATTCATTAATTAATTCATTTAACATTACACTTATTAGTATTATTTAAATAATACTTATTATCTATATTAGTCTTATTTATTAATATTATTATTATACAGTAGTTGTTGCATTTGTGCATCGCGCTGTCGGTTTAAAACTTTAAAATTGAAATGAAGTAGATAATAATAATAATAATTGCTCCCTCGGCGCATTAGGCATCCGCCGGGGGAGCGCATGAAATCCTGCGCACGCGGATGTCCCTTCTATATACGATTGTACCGTGCACGCGTAAAATACTTATAACAACCGACGATAGATCGTGGCGGTCGAGATGATTCGATCACCGCGGGCCAGTCGTCGCTTGGGAGAAGAGAGAAAAATGTGCGCGGTGCTGAGTGAGGCGCGCGATTCGTTCGCGTATTAACCGGCGCGCGGCAAACGCGCTACCCCCCCGCATATTCTATTTTATCTCCATTATTAAATTATATTATTATGCACTTTGAACCCGAGTCAACACGTACGCAGTTTGGTAAAAACCGCGTTTAAATCAAGCGTGTACCGACAGACGGGTAATTGAATATTTGCCTGCCTGCCCCATGAACGGCGAGGTGCGCGCGACTCGCGCCATCTCCTCGATTATGCGAGTACGGGAGCGCGAACATGTACATCTCTTTATTGATATTATTCGATTAAGATGTGTGTACATACCGATATGATATCACCCAGGAATATTTTAACTTTCAGATCCTGCAAAAACGCATAAGCGGTCTGTTAAAGTTAGTGTCGTGGGTATTACAATATTGGCTCTCAATCACCGGGCGATTCGAAATAATGACATCTAACGACAGTGCTAAAAGACTATAATCGTCCCAACGGGACGTACAGTGAGATTCTTGTCTGGCAGTGGAAGAACGTTCGATGTGGGCGCGTGTTTACGCGCTTCTCTGTTGTAGAGAATGTCAAGTTTTCTACACACCGATTGGAACACGCGTACGTCGTTGTTTAACTACAACTACGTACGTGCACCCCGATTTATATTAAAACGTTACACCACGCCACTTTCGGTGCATCCGAGTGGCGCGGGTCGTATATACCGACTGCTCGTGTCTATCCACCGCGCGCTCGTCGCGCGGTGGTGTGGCGCTTGTTTGTTTTGTCGATATTCGTATTGCGAAACGACAGCTCCCTGGTTGATCCTGCCAGTAGTTATATGCTTGTCTCAAAGATTAAGCCATGCATGTCTCAGTGCAAGCCGTATTAAGGCGATACCGCGAATGGCTCAATATATCAGTTTTGGTTCCTTAGATCTTACTCAGTTACTTGGATAACTGTGGTAATTCTAGAGCTAATACATGCAAACCAGAGTTCCGACCAGAGATGGAAGGAACGCTTTTATTAGATCAAAACCAATCGGCGGAGGGCCTCGCGTCCGAAGTCGTAACATTTTGATGAATCTGGATAACTTTTGCAGATCGCACGGTCCAGTACCGGCGACGCATCTTTCAAATGTCTGCCTTATCAACTTTCGATGGTAGTTTCTGCGACTACCATGGTTGTCACGGGTAACGGGGAATCAGGGTTCGATTCCGGAGAGGGAGCCTGAGAAACGGCTACCACATCCAAGGAAGGCAGCAGGCGCGCAAATTACCCACTCCCGGCACGGGGAGGTAGTGACGAAAAATAACGATACGGGACTCTTACGAGGCCTCGTAATCGGAATGAGTACACTTTAAATATTTTAACGAGGAACAATTGGAGGGCAAGTCTGGTGCCAGCAGCCGCGGTAACTCCAGCTCCAATAGCGTATACTAAAATTGTTGCGGTTAAAAAGCTCGTAGTTGCATTTGTGCACCGCGCTGTCGGTTTGCCGCATCCGCGGCGATACTGACACGTTTGCGGAGCATATCGTCGGTGAATCGTAGGTAAAACTACGGTTCAATATAAAAATCCTATCGCGATGCTCTTCAGTGAGTGTCGAGGTGGGCCGACAATTTTACTTTGAACAAATTAGAGTGCTCAAAGCGGGCTCAAAATGCTGCTTGAATATTTCGTGCATGGAATAATAGAATATGATCTCGGTTCTATTTTGTTGGTTTTCAGAACTCCGAGGTAATGATTAATAGGGATAACTGGGGGCATTCGTATTGCGACGTTAGAGGTGAAATTCTTGGATCGTCGCAAGACGGACAGAAGCGAAAGCATTTGCCAAAAATGTTTTCATTAATCAAGAACGAAAGTTAGAGGTTCGAAGGCGATCAGATACCGCCCTAGTTCTAACCATAAACGATGCCAGCTAGCGATCCGCCGAAGTTCCTCCGATGACTCGGCGGGCAGCTTCCGGGAAACCAAAGATTTTGGACTCCGGGGGGAGTATGGTTGCAAAGCTGAAACTTAAAGGAATTGACGGAAGGGCACCACCAGGAGTGGAGCCTGCGGCTTAATTTGACTCAACACGGGAAATCTCACCAGGCCCGGACACCGGAAGGATTGACAGATTAACAGCTCTTTCTTGATTCGGTGGGTGGTGGTGCATGGCCGTTCTTAGTTGGTGGAGCGATTTGTCTGGTTAATTCCGGTAACGAACGAGACTCTAGCCTGCTAAATAGGCGTCGTCATTTAGGTGCGCGCGGCCGTTCGCGGTCGCGCAACTCACTGGCGACGTATTAAAATTCTTCTTAGAGGGACCGGCGGTTTCGAGCCGCACGAGATTGAGCAATAACAGGTCTGTGATGCCCTTAGATGTCCTGGGCCGCACGCGCGCTACACTGAAGGAATCAGCATGTTCTCCTTGGCCTAGAGGCCCGGGCAACCCGTTGAAACTCCTTCGTGCTGGGGATTGGGGTTTGCAATTATCCCCCATAAACGAGGAATTCCTAGTAAGCGCGAGTCATAAGCTCGCGTTGATTACGTCCCTGCCCTTTGTACACACCGCCCGTCGCTACTACCGATTGAATGATTTAGTGAGGTCTTCGGACCGACACGCGGTGGCTTCACGGCCGTCGGCGTTGCTGGGAAGTTGACCAAACTTGATCATTTAGAGGAAGTAAAAGTCGTAACAAGGTTTCCGTAGGGGAACCTGCGGAAGGATCATTAACGTTGTTCGTACGTTGTTCTCTATCTGGTGTACTAATACTACGCACGATGCTAACGATGATACGTTACAAAATAATTCGATATATATCCTCCACACACAGACGATAGTGCATATATCATCGTACGGGAGCGATCTGTATCCGCCGCCGCCGCCGCTTCATTGGAAGAGGAGGGAGGGAGGAGGATACGTGATCGTGCGTCGAGCTCCACGTATACAACTCGTAAACGCGAGCAGAATAAGTGGTTTCGATCGGTATAAATCCGCGCCGTGTCCACCACTTGTACTGCCGATGCGAATACATACACACCGTATACGAGCGCGAACGTCAACCGTCGTTGAGAATGCACGTGTAGTCTAACCAATAAATATAGCGGTGAGATATTCTTTTTGAATATTTCGTTATTCAAATATATTTTTATTTATATGATGTTGATGTTGTTTTTTTTTTAAAAAACAAAACTATTACCCTGGACGGTGGATCACTTGGCTCGCGGGTCGATGAAGAACGCAGTTAACTGCGCGTCATAGTGTGAACTGCAGGACACATTTGAACATCGACATTTCGAACGCACATTGCGGTCCGTGGAGACACATCCAGGACCACTCCTGTCTGAGGGCCGGCTGCATAAATTATACAATACATATATTGTATATGTATCACATTGCGTCCGTTTGTTATTAATTATTATTAATAATAAACGTGTACGATCGTGAAGGTTCGTCATGCGTGCTCTTATCAGCTCAATTGGCGTCCTTTTAAATATGATTTACTCGCGTATGCGCGTGTGTAATACACTCGTGCGCGTACACACTGTGTGCTATCACTGGTATATAGGTGTGAACGTCGCCGTAGCTGTCGAAGCACGTTGCTAACGCAAAACGTAGGCGGACTCGACGTCCGAAGAGCGCGTCGACGCCGTTCACGATGCGCCCGCGCCACAAACGCGGGTGCGCCGTATACTGCGTCGTAGCGCTGACCGGATATCGTGTCTGCCTCCAATTTTTATCGTTGGCCTCAGATCAGGGAGGATCACCCGCCGAATTTAAGCATATTAGTAAGCGGAGGAAAAGAAACTAACCAGGATTTCCTTAGTAGCGGCGAGCGAACAGGAAAATGCCCAGCACTGAATCCCGCGATCGTCACTGGTCGCGGGAGATGTGGTGTTCGGGAG
>CAJHVK020000001.1:5000-22500 GCA_905147355.2 Apotomis turbidana | reverse complement strand
TCCTTAATATCTGACGGCGTGTTCCTAAGATTGACGTTGAAACCTAGGGTATCGCGTTTATGATTCCCTAGGCTAAGTCCCTAAGCTAAAAGTCCCTAAGCTAATCAAATCAATTTTAACACTCCCTACTCGAAATTCACTCCCTAACATTCACTTCCTACCACTATCAGCCTGGACGAGCTCCTACCGCGGTGACGCCGTTCAGGAATGGAAATGTAGGGATGGGTAGGGGGGACCGTCCCCGGCAGAGGATACAATAGCTTAGGGTTGCTAATAACACGGTAGGAACGACCGTGCCAAACTCTTGACCAACCTGTGGCCCCCTTCGCTATTGCACCGTACCGACGTGACTAAGCAATACACTCGCGAGAGTGGACAGATTCGCTCAATTTCTGCCAGCTTACCGCATGTGCTTCTTGACAGTCATTTAACACCGCTAGGTGACTGGCACACACGTTTTAACGAGCCAGTGGTCGGGCAAAGCTAGACCCTGTGACTGACCACGACTCGCACGTACTTTTTTCTATTTTCTTTCTTGACCAAGTATACTGGGCAGCGGTAAAAACCACTGCCGAGAACTCGCGCGTACTTGTTTCTTTCTTGAGTCAAGTATACTGGGCAGCGGTAAATGAAACCACTGCCGAGAACTCGCGCGTACTTGTTTCTTTCTTGCTGTATTTTCTTTCTTGGTGTATTTTCTTTCTTGCTGTATTTGCTGTGTTCTGTTAAAGGGCTCTGTTGAGGATGCTCGCTCAACACTGCCTCTTCGGTAGCTCACGAGTGAGCACAGTGGACTGTATTGTCGGTTCTCGGAATTCGTGGTTCCAGTTCGGTCGCCGTGGCTAACCCAGTCGTAGGCACGGCGGTTCAGACGCAGCACGTAGATGCCACGTAGATTGCTACGTCACACGTAGCAATGCCGTACGTTCGTTGGCTCGTAGTGCGGTTCGGTTCTGCGGCTCCGGATCCGATGCGTAGCTGCACGACGTGAATGTCACGTAGATATCACGTAGGGCACGTAGACCGAAGTTTGGAGATCAACCAAACTAATGGGACCTCAGACAAACTTGGTTACGGCAGCAGGTTGATGCAGGTTCGATGCAGGTTCGAATTCGAGATATAAAGACTAGTTGACTTGTTGGTTCTTTATTTTTCTTCGGCAGTATGGTAAACAATCGATAACAACAATTTCTTATGTGCTTTTTCTTACAATCTAATAAGACTCAGGATCTGTGAGCGCAATACTGGCTCGCAGGCCAATAGGCGGCGTCGGAACGTACATTCTACGGCCGGCACGCCCCTTTCGTCAAGTGCGTTCTTTTCTAAGCGTCGTTGTATGAGAAAGTGAACTAGCTACGTGATTGGACGTTCATTTTCCCAATTTTCAGCCCTAACGGCTTTTCTGGTCTACGGGATGGGCGGTTCGGGAAGGATCGTATCTACGTTTACGGTTCGATTTCTACGTGAGATGTCTCATTCTGTAGCTTTCATTGCATCGCATTAAATAGCCTTACGTTTTATAAGATAAGAGTTACGGTTCATTAATTATTAAGTCGGATCGATCGATGAAGTTAAATTTACGGTGTGCTAGTAAGTCGCGGAAGGCTATAAAAGGTAAGTACAATGAGTCCAGATGCATCTACAAGTGTATTCCAAGTGATTAGGTCATAATAAAGTTAATTAGAATTGTTAAAACGAAATTCCGATACGATTTCGTACTGAAAATGGGCTCTAATTGGACGGTTCATAATTCACGTTAATTTTACGTTAACGTGAATTGCGGCTGACCTAATTACTTTAGAAACATTATAAAAACGGATTCCTGATGGGATTTTCCGTAGCTATCGCCTGACACTATTGTGTAAGCGATAGCAGGTGACGTGATATTATCATAACATTGCCACGTGGTTCGGCACCACGTGAATATCTTATGTAATATTCATCGCTATCGAATCGTGATTTTCGGATCGGGATTGGTTTGGGATTAGACCAGTTACATATATATGTCTCTTTTATGGACATTTATGTACATTATGTACATAATAACTCGACTTATAGCGTCTTTTATGCGCACTAAATAAATTGAATAAATTAACGTTATATACATCAAATATCGCTTACAGACTAACAGTTTTCGGCTTGTGTCCGTAACAATTCTCCCCCCGATCGCGAAGTCGATCCCTCGGTGATGGGCAGGACCACAAGCCGGCTCGTAGCTCGCCTGAAGACTCCTCCTCTTGTCCTGACGTCCACGTTCCGTACTGCGCCGTCAGGGCCGGGGTAGGTCGCCTCCACGATGCCGCGCGGCCACACATTGCGGGGCGCGCTGTTGTCCGTGATGAGCACGTAGTCGCCTACGGCGACCGTAGGCTCCCGTGACATTGAGGATTGTCGTGGGGCTAAGGTCGGCAGGTATTCCCGGATCCATCGGCTCCACCAGTGGTCGGCGAGAGCTTGACTTGTCTTCCAGGATTTGCGATCTGCCTCGTCGCAGGGGCCGGTTAGTGGGACCCCCGCCGGGCCGCCCAATAAGAAGTGATTGGGCGTTATCGCTTCGCTCTCGTTCGGATCAACGCTCACGTGTGTTAGGGGACGTGAGTTGACCGAGTATTCAACTTCGGCTAGAAGTGTAATCAGGATCTCTTCCTTCGGGCTTCGTGTGTTTAGTGTAGCGGCGAGTGCAGTCTTGACGCTTCGTATGAGGCGCTCCCAGGCGCCGCCCATGTTCGGTGCGCCGGGTGCGATGAAACGCCAACTCATTCGGTGTTGCACGCCGTGTTCTTGTAGCGCCGGTATCCAGTCGTGGTAGGCGGCGCGTAGCTCAGCATCCGCGCCCCTCAGATTCGTGCCGTTATCACTCCACATAACAGCGGGCCATCCTCTGCGGGCGGCAAGGCGGCGTAGCGACATGACGGCGCTGCTCGTAGACAGGGAGTACACGAGCTCCATGTGTACAGCTCGGGTTGCGAGGCACGTGTATAGCGCTACCCAGCGCTTCTCGTGCCGGCGGCCCACAGTGACTGTGAGCGGGCCGAACAGGTCCACCGCACAGTAAGTGAAGGGCCGTGCGTGCGGCTGCAGGCGATCAGAGGGCAGATCGCCCAAGGGCGGCACGCGTGGGCGCGTGCGGCGGAGCACGCAATGCATGCACGCTCGGGCCACACTGCGAACGGTCGGTCGCAGGTGCAGGATCCACAGTTGCTGCCTTAAATCATTCACAACTGTTTCGTTAGAACAATGATGCGCTCGCTTATGAGCGCGCAAAATAAAAAGTTTCGTAAACGGGTTTCGCCCGTCCAATATGACGGGTTGCTTGTTTGTAGTTATGGGCGCGGCGTCGATACGCCCGCGCATGTGTATGAGGCCGTCGTCTTGCAGCTGCGGGTCTAGCTTGTACAGCCGGCTGCTACGGGCAATGGCCTCCCCCCGTGAGAGAGCTCGGAGTTCCTCGGGAAAATCACGCCGCTGGGCCCACTGCATCCACAGGTTTTCAGCTATAAGATAGTGACGTGTTTCTAACGGTACCTGTGTTTTTCTTTTCAGTCGCTCTATGAAAAGGAGTGCTCGGGCCGTCGCGCCGATCAAGCGATCGTAGTTGCTGAAACGCTCGATTTTCGGCAGCGGCGGATCTACGTGATTCGTCACGTAACACCGTTCTGTCGGTACCTGCTCGGTTATCTCGATCGGCGGCTCTGCTTGCGGTGCTCGAGTTTCTTGCGGCCATTCGGGTTCGGGTTGTCGCAGGAAATCAGGACCCACGTACCATCTATCGGTGCTCCTTACCACGCGATAGGGGTCCGGTCGAGTACCGTCGTCGGCCGGATTCAATTTTGTCGGGACCCAGCGCCATTGTTCGGGTTCGGTGAGCTCCGCTATCTCGCCTAAGCGGTGGCTCACAAATGCGCTGTATCGGCGCGCGTTCTCGCGTACCCAGTGCAGTACGGTTCGGCTGTCGGTCCAGTAGACGGTCTGCACGGGTTTCACGCGATGCTCGTTCTGTAAAGTCTGCGCTAATCGGGCTCCTATTAAAGCGGCTTGAAGTTCGGCTCGCGGTATGGACAAGCGACGAACGGGAGTTACCTTAGATTTCGCTGCGGCTAAGTGTACTCGCGGCTCGTTTTCGCCCGTCTCCCTTTCCGTCCTCCAGTACGCGGTGGCGGCGAACGCTTGCTCTGACGCGTCCACAAACACGTGCAGTTGATGCCGCACGCCTGTACCTAGCTGGATACAGCGTCGCGGTAACCGCAGCTCGGCTACGTGTTTGATATGCTCCAACCACGTAACGAAAGCGTTGTTTAACTCGCCTGGCAGCGGCGAGTCCCAGCTCGTTCTTAGGGCCCACACGTTCTGTAGCAGGACCTTTCCCGTCACGGTGTACTGCGCTAAGTACCCAAGCGGGTCGAACAGGCTCATCAGAGCGCTGAGGGCTTCGCGCTTCGTGGGGCCTCGTTGTAGCTCTCGTACCTCGGGCGGCACGCGAATCAGCGATGTATTGAAGCTCAACTCGTCGGTCCGAGCGTTCCAATACAATCCCAATACCTTTTGCTCTTTGTTGCCTAAGCTTGTGAGATCGTCGGCGGCTCGTTGCTCGGGCGGGATCTGCTCCATCAACCTCGTCGAATTCGAGGCCCAGCTTCGCAGGACGAAACCTCCCATAGCGTGTGAGGCTGCTACTTGCCTAGCGGCGTCGATCGCCTGCTGCTCCGTCTCGTATCCCGCCAAGAAATCATCCATATAATGATTCGTCTGAATGTCGTAAACGGCGTCCGGATACAGCTCGGCGTTGTCCTGGGCGTTCCTATTTCGCACGCTATGTGCTAAGTATGGAGAAGATGTATTCCCGAATATCATTGATTTCATACGATATACTTGCGGCGGTCGCTCCCGGTTCATTCCCCTCCACAGGAATAGCTGCGCCATTTGATCGTCGGGTCTCATCTGGATCCGCAGAAACATCTCCTGTATGTCGGCGCTAATTGCAAACTCACCTTCGCGGAATCTACACAGGATACCCGGGAGTGACTGCAGTAAATCCGGGCCCTCTAGCAGCTTGTCGTTCAGACTGACGTTCTGCGAGGTCGCCCTGGAATCGAATACCAACCTGATTTTGTTGCCCTTGTTTACGTTGCGTACAGCAAAATGCGGCAAAAACCAGGTTTTATGACCGTCGTAATCGCCTATGTGTCGCACGGCGTATTCCTTGGTCAGCAAGTTATCTATTTGCGCGGTGTACTCCGCTGCAAACGTCGGATCTCTATCCATGCGTCGTTCGATGCTGCGCAACCTGTTATACGCCATAGTATAACTGGGCGGCAAGCAGGGTTCGTCGTCGCGCCACAGTTGTCCAACCTCGTAGCGCGGGCCGTCGATGCGTTTAACTGTCGCGTTAAATATGTCGATAGCGCGTTGATCCTGCGGGCTCCTTTTGTCGATTAATTTCACGCCTAGTGCTTCGACGTCGAAGTACCTTTTCAACGCCGTGTTTATTTCTCGGTCTTCGTCCGAGAAAGCGTGCATGACCACCTCTCGATCGCTCTGGTTTCGTAAGTAGCGTGGGGCCATACCGTAAATCGTCCATCCGATTTTCGAACGGATCGCCACTGGGTCGCACTGCCTTCCCGTTCTCGTCTCTAGCGGGATCGTCAGGTGCCAGTGGTCCGCGCCCAATAGTATTTTAGGCGCGGCATGTTCGTAGCAGGCTTCGTTCAAGTCGGCTAAGTGTTCGAAGTTGAGTACCGCCCTACGCGGCATGTACTGCTCACGTAGTCCAAGTTGCGGTACAGTGCGCAGCGTAAGCGAGTGTGACTGGCCTCCGCTCGTAGCCCGGACGCTTACCTCTACGCGTTGACTCGGTTGCGTTAGGCATATCGAGCCTACGCCTTGTATGACGAGAGGCTTTTCAGGTCCCGTTGCTCCTAGTTGATCCGCCAGTCCCTGATCGATGAGAGATATCGTGCTCCCCTCATCAATCATGCAGAATGTTTCGATACATCCGTTCGGTCCGCTTACCACGATAGGCATTATCTTCAGCATTACCTTTGTGTTAGCGTCTACAGTGTTGGCGGTTAGCTCCGCCGTAGTATGCGCGTGCTCGTTCTGCACGGGCGTCTTGTCTCTACGCGCGGGGCCGGGCGCCGCCTGCGCTGTGCTACGCGTCGGGCGGGCTGGGCGGTCGAGTGCTACGTCGGGTGCTACGTTGGGCGGCGCCCTACTCGTGGGCGGCGTCAAATCGTGTAGCAGTTTGTGGTGCGAGTGTGGGCAGTTGGGCACGCCGCAACCTTTCGCCGTGCAGTTCTCGCGGCGGTGTCTTTTG
The DNA here is from genome assembly GCA_905147355.2 of Apotomis turbidana. Classification (NCBI taxonomy): domain Eukaryota; kingdom Metazoa; phylum Arthropoda; class Insecta; order Lepidoptera; family Tortricidae; genus Apotomis; species Apotomis turbidana. Next base: position 16,187 of record CAJHVK020000001.1, on the reverse strand, counting down.
TCGAGACACTTGTAGCAGATGCGTGCGTCTCGAGCCCACTCCCATCTCGCTCCTATCGTCATACCTAATAATTTGCGGCAGTCCGTGGTTCGGTGTGTGTTGCCGCAACACAGACAGGCGTCCACTCGTTCCGTGGCGTATGTCTGGGCTCTTATGGTTGCGGGGCGTCGTATCGCGGCTCCGCTGTTCACGGGGTTCGGGCGTCGGGACGGCAGCGGCTGGTGATTCACGTTCGTAGCGGCTGGGCGTCGCGACGCTGGGGCTCGTGCGTGCGAGAATTGTAATTCGGCGTCGGATTCGTCGAGTAGGAATTCCGCTAACATTACGATCTCGCACTCACCTGTTCGCATGTGTTCACGTGCGTGTGTGCACCATCTCGATCTCAGGTGCGGGCTCAGGCGGTCGGTAATCTCTCGGATCAGTAGTGGGTTACCTGCGTAGTGTGACTTGTCTAAGTCCATGAGCGTCGCGACGACGTTCATAACTTTTATGGAGAAAGTGTTGAGGTCAGTCGCGCTCGGTCCTAGGGCGGGCAGTCGTTTCAGGTCCTCCAGCGCCCTGTCGACGAGAATGTCGGTCCTACCGAAATTCTTTTTTAATATTCGGACGATTAAGTCCGGGCTCGATCCCGACGCCAGCATGTGTTGGACGCATTCTCGCGCCTCACCTTTCAGCGCCGCGCGGAGTCGAGCCATGTTCTCGAAATTCGAGAACTTATACCGCTGCGTGCTCTCGGTGTACGAGTGGTAGAATGTCAACCACTCGTTCGGCAGTCCGGTATAGATCGGGAGTTCGTATACCTGTTTCGGTGGTGGGCGAGTTATACTCTCGATGCGATCGGCGAGTCGGTCGATGTCTTCGTTGCGGCTCGCGGTTCGGCTTCGGCTCGGACGTAAGAGTTCGCCTCGTTCAGGTGTGATCGTGCGCTGCCTCATCGGCGTCGGTTTAGCAGGCACGATGTTTGCTCCTTCACTCACCTCGGTTCGTTGAAACCACGCATCGATACGCTGCGTGGCTTCTTGGTCGGTCGGCGTCAGTCGACCTGCTTGTGAGCCGCCAGCCTGGGACCCCTCTGCCTCGATCTGTTGCAGCTCGGTCTCGAGTCGCTTCTTCACGAGGTCCTCTTCGACGCGGAGTTGTTGGCGGCGCAGCTCCGCGATGCGTTCGGCTGCGGCGAGTTCGGCTTGCTTCCTGCGGGCCTCGGTGGTGCTGCTCGTGGCGGACGTGACCGTAGGCGCGCGGGTGTTGCCGATGTCGAAGCGTACTTGGTCGAAAGCACGTTCGCGTTCGGCTCGTTCTCGGGAACGATCGGCGGTGCGGGTCGCGGTGTGAGTCGCAGGCGCGCGGGCCGCGGATGATGTTATCTGCGCATGCGCGGCGAGGGGCGCTTGCGATGCGCGGTGCGCGGACAGCGCGAGAGCCTCGGGGCCCTTGCGGTCGCGGTCGTAGCCGGGCGCTCGTAGTGTGGGTTGCGCCGGCAGGTGAGTCGTCGGCGTCGAAAAGCCGGCTGCGGGGTCGTCGCGTTGCTCCCGTAGACTGGCTCGACGCAGGTGCTCTTCCAGCTTCTGCCGCCATTGGGTTGTGTCCGTGGGCGGCGATTCCGGGTTCGATCTGCGGCTCGGTTCGTCCAGGGCGGCATGTTGTGGCTCCCTGGTGTCCGACCGTCGTCGACGCGCTTCGTGCATCTCTGCAGACGTGGATTCCCCTCGGTTCGGTTCGCTGGGGGCTCGGCCGTCTCGTGATGCCTGGCGTCTCGTATAGACCATCGTTGTCGGTTGGTTCGGCGGTTCTTCCAATCCGGTTCTCGATGGCCAATGGTCCGGTTCTGTGGTTCAGTTATCCGGCTCGAAGGACCAAAATGTTGAGGATGCTCGCTCAACACTGCCTCTTCGGTAGCTCACGAGTGAGCACAGTGGACTGTATTGTCGGTTCTCGGAATTCGTGGTTCCAGTTCGGTCGCCGTGGCTAACCCAGTCGTAGGCACGGCGGTTCAGACGCAGCACGTAGATGCCACGTAGATTGCTACGTCACACGTAGCAATGCCGTACGTTCGTTGGCTCGTAGTGCGGTTCGGTTCTGCGGCTCCGGATCCGATGCGTAGCTGCACGACGTGAATGTCACGTAGATATCACGTAGGGCACGTAGACCGAAGTTTGGAGATCAACCAAACTAATGGGACCTCAGACAAACTTGGTTACGGCAGCAGGTTGATGCAGGTTCGATGCAGGTTCGAATTCGAGATATAAAGACTAGTTGACTTGTTGGTTCTTTATTTTTCTTCGGCAGTATGGTAAACAATCGATAACAACAATTTCTTATGTGCTTTTTCTTACAATCTAATAAGACTCAGGATCTGTGAGCGCAATACTGGCTCGCAGGCCAATAGGCGGCGTCGGAACGTACATTCTACGGCCGGCACGCCCCTTTCGTCAAGTGCGTTCTTTTCTAAGCGTCGTTGTATGAGAAAGTGAACTAGCTACGTGATTGGACGTTCATTTTCCCAATTTTCAGCCCTAACGGCTTTTCTGGTCTACGGGATGGGCGGTTCGGGAAGGATCGTATCTACGTTTACGGTTCGATTTCTACGTGAGATGTCTCATTCTGTAGCTTTCATTGCATCGCATTAAATAGCCTTACGTTTTATAAGATAAGAGTTACGGTTCATTAATTATTAAGTCGGATCGATCGATGAAGTTAAATTTACGGTGTGCTAGTAAGTCGCGGAAGGCTATAAAAGGTAAGTACAATGAGTCCAGATGCATCTACAAGTGTATTCCAAGTGATTAGGTCATAATAAAGTTAATTAGAATTGTTAAAACGAAATTCCGATACGATTTCGTACTGAAAATGGGCTCTAATTGGACGGTTCATAATTCACGTTAATTTTACGTTAACGTGAATTGCGGCTGACCTAATTACTTTAGAAACATTATAAAAACGGATTCCTGATGGGATTTTCCGTAGCTATCGCCTGACACTATTGTGTAAGCGATAGCAGGTGACGTGATATTATCATAACATTGCCACGTGGTTCGGCACCACGTGAATATCTTATGTAATATTCATCGCTATCGAATCGTGATTTTCGGATCGGGATTGGTTTGGGATTAGACCAGTTACATATATATGTCTCTTTTATGGACATTTATGTACATTATGTACATAATAACTCGACTTATAGCGTCTTTTATGCGCACTAAATAAATTGAATAAATTAACGTTATATACATCAAATATCGCTTACAGACTAACAGTTTTCGGCTTGTGTCCGTAACAGGCTCGATCGAAAGTGAATGTATGGGGAGCCGCGCCCACCTTTATACCGGCGGCCGGTCCCTGCCCCTCTCACTCCGTACCCCACCCCCCTTGGGCCAATCTTTATAAATATTTCGTCAATTACAAAACTTACGTACTACTCTTATACCTAATTACATTACTTACATCTAATTACTTAATTTCTAATAAGAATCATGCATGTGCGGCTGCGGGGAGCGAATTGGCGGCCGATTTTCGTGCACGGCATATTTCCCTGCCTCGCCCCCTTCGTCCCGCAGTGAGGGGCCGCGTCCCGCGCTCCCCTCCCGTACCTCATCACGTGATGTTCTGCGCATGCGCAATGAGCACCACGTGGCTTTGTTTACCTTTTGCAATTACCTTAGTTACCGAGTTTATTTACTTTATTTATTCATTTGTTTACCCTATATTATTATGTAATATCACATTTTATCTATTCTACATATCTTAGAGCTATGGGGTAAGAAATAGGCGGGGCAAAAAATATTTTAATAAAAAAGACACGTAAAACTAATCATGTACGAGTTTAAATGGATATGATGGATATAAATATATATATTATTTATATTATATTATATTATATTATATTATTAGAAAGTAAATTAACAACAATAACTTAAATTTATTGTTGTTAATTATAAAAGGATAAATCTGCCGTTTTAGTAGGTACATAATAGTCATTTATTATTATTATTATTATTATTTTGATTTTGTAATGTTGCATCAGTAGTGGTAGTGTTAATTTGGTAGTTATAATAATAATTATAACAACAATAATGAACACCACGACGTAAGAACGCGCGCCGCCATGAATTTCCTTGCACGCTATTGGTCGAGAGAACGCTACCGGCCCCTCACAGATAGTGGCACGTTCCGCCTGCCATCGCATTAACAAAAAGGCGATTCTCAAAAATTTCAAACACAGATCTCGTACGTCTCTCGCACTGCTAACACCAGTGTGTCTCGTCCGATATTATTGTTTGTGTACTTGTTAACTTCTAACAAGAACCTATTCCACCATGCCGCCCAAGACTAGCGGTAAGGCCGCCAAGAAATCCGGCAAGGCCCAGAAGAACATCTCCAAGACCGACAAGAAGAAGAAGAAGCACAAGAGGAAGGAGAGCTACGCCATCTACATCTACAAGGTGCTCAAGCAGGTCCACCCCGACACCGGGAGCGATAGTGTTGACACGATTGCTGGAGGCTGCGAGTACAAGCAAAAAGGCCCTTTTCAGGGCCACAAATCTGTTCTGAAGTCGTATATCGTTACTAGTTGTGCACACGGCGTCAATCGAATCGCATAATACATACGAGTGTAATACACAGTACACATATAACATGTGCAATGCACTTAATATGAATCCATATTAACTGTTAGTATAAAATAGGTATTTAAAAGATACCTATCGATTGTGATTCGCCAGTTATTGCCGATTGCTGCTTTGATATACACCCACAATTTGGGCTAAGCAAAAGACTACATAAGAAAGTCATTCACTATTACTGGAGAATCCAGTAATGACCGAACCGAACCGAACCGTAAACATAAACCTAACCTAACCCTGTAACCTAACAATTTTAAAGCACACTAATTAATAAATATATATGTGCAGCCCGGCCACCCCAACAACGACAATCTAATTTGTTGTTGTTTATTAGCTATAAGAAATATGACGCTTTAGTAGTATAATAGGTAGGTAAATAAACGTGTAGTTTAAGTAGGATAGGTTAAGGATAATAAATAATCACACTGACTACATTTCATTCCCCCATAGAATAACCTAGTACTTGGATAAGTACTAAGTTATAACGATTAGATCCTAACAGCACGACGGCAGTCCGCAGACTGGCGGGCGACAGAGGGGAGGTAACGCGGAAGGTATATCAAAATGGTTGGGAGGCGAGGTAGCCACGCCCCGCTCTCACCCGCGCCCCGCTGACGCCCGCACAGGTCGTTTTCTAGTCGAAATTAGGATCTAATCTAGTGTTTATCTGATAGTTACCAATTAGAATCTTGTTAGACTATAGTTAGGTATAATGTACGATTGTTATTATATAAGATTTATTAGTGTTCTTTAATGTTTAAGTCCTAATTTTGTAATGTAAACAAAATTAATAATAATAAAGTGTTGCGGCAGGAGAGGGGGAGGCACGGATCGAAAGTACTAGCATTATTCGATCCAGCAAGCTACAAGAAACTAGAAGAAATCCCTCCCCGGCTTTGAAGATCAAGAAGTATTTTTTTTTACCAAAATCCCTGCCCGTCAGTACAACGTTGCCCGTCAATCCAACGTTGTACCAGTCAATCCAACGTAAACAAACCAGTCATAGGTGCGTCAGGCACAATATATATATATATATAATGTATGAGATGCATATCGAAATTGCGTCGCGCTTTTTCGATAAATCCATTTTATTAGGTTTCATAATGTCGTCATCACATCATTCATAATTTACACTTCTCTACTTTGACGCGTCTTACCGGGGTAAAATAACACCACACCGAGACGCTGTCCAAGCTCAGCAACAGATTATTACGTTCACGTTCATTTTCAGTCGCAAGTGTACCTAATGTACCTAGTTGACATGTTGTAAGACGTCAGAATGGTCATAAAGATTATTCGAATACAAATGGAAGCATAAGTAACAAAAAAATCTTTTCTAAGTCAGAAGGTTGACTTTGGAATATAGCACTATGATGAGTTAACGTGAACGTACTCGCTAGCGACAGCGTAAACGATTAGTATGGAGAATAGTACAGCGCCCCTAGCGGATACACATACTATGAACAGTGTGTTCACATTATTATAATAATTATGCGCATAGCGTTCTAGTACACATAGGTACCGAAACACTTATACGTAATGTGTATCGTACGAACGACTATAGGACTTCTAGTACACATAGGTACCGAAACACTTATACGTAATGTGTATCGTACGAACGACTATCCGACCACCTCCACTGTGTGATCTCTACAAACTGCCCGTCTATAATGATTCGATTGACATCCGATTGCAATCTGGTTCCAAAGAAACAATACACGACGATAATAAAACGCGAACTCGGCTACCGACGGAGGAATAATATATAATTATTCCTCCTCCGTAGGTAAAAATCTCGATCCTCGCTCCTCCATTATAACTCCGCCCGACTGCCCGACTCCCGACTCCGACTCCGAGATTAATTAAAGGTATTTTCAGGGCACCTGTATTTATACGAAATCCGCGAATTAGTAAAGTATGTAAGATTCACGTTTTATTTTTATGGATATAAAAGGAAAGGTGATTGATTCTTAAATGATTCACCTTTCAGAGCAGATCCGACTCGGCCGGGTTAGGTTAGGTTAGTTTTTTTTTTATATCCCTAAAAAACGCTCCTTTTGTATTATTATTGTTGTTTATATGTGATCACAATACAAACCTAACCTAACCCAATTTTAACCGATTATTATATTACATATAAACGTACAATAATTAATATTATTATTATACAGTAGTTGTTGCATTTGTGCATCGCGCTGTCGGTTTAAAATTATTGTTGTTTATATGTGATCACAATACAAACCTAACCTAACCCAATTTTAACCGATTATTATATTACATATAAACGTACAATAAAACCAGTAATTCATTAATTAATTCATTTAACATTACACTTATTAGTATTATTTAAATAATACTTATTATCTATATTAGTCTTATTTATTAATATTATTATTATACAGTAGTTGTTGCATTTGTGCATCGCGCTGTCGGTTTAAAACTTTAAAATTGAAATGAAGTAGATAATAATAATAATAATTGCTCCCTCGGCGCATTAGGCATCCGCCGGGGGAGCGCATGAAATCCTGCGCACGCGGATGTCCCTTCTATATACGATTGTACCGTGCACGCGTAAAATACTTATAACAACCGACGATAGATCGTGGCGGTCGAGATGATTCGATCACCGCGGGCCAGTCGTCGCTTGGGAGAAGAGAGAAAAATGTGCGCGGTGCTGAGTGAGGCGCGCGATTCGTTCGCGTATTAACCGGCGCGCGGCAAACGCGCTACCCCCCCGCATATTCTATTTTATCTCCATTATTAAATTATATTATTATGCACTTTGAACCCGAGTCAACACGTACGCAGTTTGGTAAAAACCGCGTTTAAATCAAGCGTGTACCGACAGACGGGTAATTGAATATTTGCCTGCCTGCCCCATGAACGGCGAGGTGCGCGCGACTCGCGCCATCTCCTCGATTATGCGAGTACGGGAGCGCGAACATGTACATCTCTTTATTGATATTATTCGATTAAGATGTGTGTACATACCGATATGATATCACCCAGGAATATTTTAACTTTCAGATCCTGCAAAAACGCATAAGCGGTCTGTTAAAGTTAGTGTCGTGGGTATTACAATATTGGCTCTCAATCACCGGGCGATTCGAAATAATGACATCTAACGACAGTGCTAAAAGACTATAATCGTCCCAACGGGACGTACAGTGAGATTCTTGTCTGGCAGTGGAAGAACGTTCGATGTGGGCGCGTGTTTACGCGCTTCTCTGTTGTAGAGAATGTCAAGTTTTCTACACACCGATTGGAACACGCGTACGTCGTTGTTTAACTACAACTACGTACGTGCACCCCGATTTATATTAAAACGTTACACCACGCCACTTTCGGTGCATCCGAGTGGCGCGGGTCGTATATACCGACTGCTCGTGTCTATCCACCGCGCGCTCGTCGCGCGGTGGTGTGGCGCTTGTTTGTTTTGTCGATATTCGTATTGCGAAACGACAGCTCCCTGGTTGATCCTGCCAGTAGTTATATGCTTGTCTCAAAGATTAAGCCATGCATGTCTCAGTACATGCCGTATTAAGGTGAAACCGCGAATGGCTCATTAAATCAGTTATGGTTCCTTAGATCGTACCCACATTTACTTGGATAACTGTGGTAATTCTAGAGCTAATACATGCAATCAGAACTCTGACCAGTGATGGGATGAGTGCTTTTATTAGATCAAAACCAATCGGCGGAGGGCCTCGCGTCCGAAGTCGTAACATTTTGATGAATCTGGATAACTTTTGCAGATCGCACGGTCCAGTACCGGCGACGCATCTTTCAAATGTCTGCCTTATCAACTTTCGATGGTAGTTTCTGCGACTACCATGGTTGTCACGGGTAACGGGGAATCAGGGTTCGATTCCGGAGAGGGAGCCTGAGAAACGGCTACCACATCCAAGGAAGGCAGCAGGCGCGCAAATTACCCACTCCCGGCACGGGGAGGTAGTGACGAAAAATAACGATACGGGACTCTTACGAGGCCTCGTAATCGGAATGAGTACACTTTAAATATTTTAACGAGGAACAATTGGAGGGCAAGTCTGGTGCCAGCAGCCGCGGTAACTCCAGCTCCAATAGCGTATACTAAAATTGTTGCGGTTAAAAAGCTCGTAGTTGCATTTGTGCACCGCGCTGTCGGTTTGCCGCATCCGCGGCGATACTGACACGTTTGCGGAGCATATCGTCGGTGAATCGTAGGTAAAACTACGGTTCAATATAAAAATCCTATCGCGATGCTCTTCAGTGAGTGTCGAGGTGGGCCGACAATTTTACTTTGAACAAATTAGAGTGCTCAAAGCGGGCTCAAAATGCTGCTTGAATATTTCGTGCATGGAATAATAGAATATGATCTCGGTTCTATTTTGTTGGTTTTCAGAACTCCGAGGTAATGATTAATAGGGATAACTGGGGGCATTCGTATTGCGACGTTAGAGGTGAAATTCTTGGATCGTCGCAAGACGAACATCAGCGAAAGCATTTGCCAAAGGTGTTTTCATCAATCAAGAACGAAAGTTAGAGGTTCGAAGGCGATTAGATACCGCCCTAGTTCTAACCGTAAATATGTCATCTAGCGATCCGCCGACGTTACTACAATGGCTCGGCGGGCAGCTTCCGGGAAACCAAAGATTTTGGACTCCGGGGGGAGTATGGTTGCAAAGCTGAAACTTAAAGGAATTGACGGAAGGGCACCACCAGGAGTGGAGCCTGCGGCTTAATTTGACTCAACACGGGAAATCTCACCAGGCCCGGACACCGGAAGGATTGACAGATTAACAGCTCTTTCTTGATTCGGTGGGTGGTGGTGCATGGCCGTTCTTAGTTGGTGGAGCGATTTGTCTGGTTAATTCCGGTAACGAACGAGACTCTAGCCTGCTAAATAGGCGTCGTCATTTAGGTGCGCGCGGCCGTTCGCGGTCGCGCAACTCACTGGCGACGTATTAAAATTCTTCTTAGAGGGACCGGCGGTTTCGAGCCGCACGAGATTGAGCAATAACAGGTCTGTGATGCCCTTAGATGTCCTGGGCCGCACGCGCGCTACACTGAAGGAATCAGCATGTTCTCCTTGGCCTAGAGGCCCGGGCAACCCGTTGAAACTCCTTCGTGCTGGGGATTGGGGTTTGCAATTATCCCCCATAAACGAGGAATTCCTAGTAAGCGCGAGTCATAAGCTCGCGTTGATTACGTCCCTGCCCTTTGTACACACCGCCCGTCGCTACTACCGATTGAATGATTTAGTGAGGTCTTCGGACCGACACGCGGTGGCTTCACGGCCGTCGGCGTTGCTGGGAAGTTGACCAAACTTGATCATTTAGAGGAAGTAAAAGTCGTAACAAGGTTTCCGTAGGGGAACCTGCGGAAGGATCATTAACGTTGTTCGTACGTTGTTCTCTATCTGGTGTACTAATACTACGCACGATGCTAACGATGATACGTTACAAAATAATTCGATATATATCCTCCACACACAGACGATAGTGCATATATCATCGTACGGGAGCGATCTGTATCCGCCGCCGCCGCCGCTTCATTGGAAGAGGAGGGAGGGAGGAGGATACGTGATCGTGCGTCGAGCTCCACGTATACAACTCGTAAACGCGAGCAGAATAAGTGGTTTCGATCGGTATAAATCCGCGCCGTGTCCACCACTTGTACTGCCGATGCGAATACATACACACCGTATACGAGCGCGAACGTCAACCGTCGTTGAGAATGCACGTGTAGTCTAACCAATAAATATAGCGGTGAGATATTCTTTTTGAATATTTCGTTATTCAAATATATTTTTATTTATATGATGTTGATGTTGTTTTTTTTTTAAAAAACAAAACTATTACCCTGGACGGTGGATCACTTGGCTCGCGGGTCGATGAAGAACGCAGTTAACTGCGCGTCATAGTGTGAACTGCAGGACACATTTGAACATCGACATTTCGAACGCACATTGCGGTCCGTGGAGACACATCCAGGACCACTCCTGTCTGAGGGCCGGCTGCATAAATTATACAATACATATATTGTATATGTATCACATTGCGTCCGTTTGTTATTAATTATTATTAATAATAAACGTGTACGATCGTGAAGGTTCGTCATGCGTGCTCTTATCAGCTCAATTGGCGTCCTTTTAAATATGATTTACTCGCGTATGCGCGTGTGTAATACACTCGTGCGCGTACACACTGTGTGCTATCACTGGTATATAGGTGTGAACGTCGCCGTAGCTGTCGAAGCACGTTGCTAACGCAAAACGTAGGCGGACTCGACGTCCGAAGAGCGCGTCGACGCCGTTCACGATGCGCCCGCGCCACAAACGCGGGTGCGCCGTATACTGCGTCGTAGCGCTGACCGGATATCGTGTCTGCCTCCAATTTTTATCGTTGGCCTCAGATCAGGGAGGATCACCCGCCGAATTTAAGCATATTAGTAAGCGGAGGAAAAGAAACTAACCAGGATTTCCTTAGTAGCGGCGAGCGAACAGGAAAATGCCCAGCACTGAATCCCGCGATCGTCACTGGTCGCGGGAGATGTGGTGTTCGGGAGGTTCCGCTTTCTCGTCGTC
>LR990280.1:61305647-61450864 GCA_905147355.2 Apotomis turbidana | reverse complement strand
TATCATTCAGTATCTTATTCAGTATCTATCAGTATCTATCAGTATCTATCAGTATCTATCAGTATCTATCAGTATCTATCAGTATCTATCAGTATCTATCAGTATCTATCAGTATCTATCAGTATCTATCAGTATCTATCAGTATCTATCATATCAGTATCTATCATATCAGTATTTATCAGTATCTTGCAGTATCTATCTATCAGTATCTATCAGTATCTATCAGTATCTATCAGTATCTATCAGTATCTATCAGTATCTATCAGTATCTATCAGTATCTATCAGTATCTATCTATCAGTATCTATCAGTATCAATTAGTATCTATCAGTATCTATCAGTATCTATCATATCAGTATCTATCATATCAGTATCTATCAGTATCTATCAGTATCTATCAGTATCTATCAGTATCTATCAGTATTTTTTTATCGGTATCTATCAGTATCTATCAGTATCTATCAATATCTATCAGTATCTTTCAGTATCTATCAGTTACTATCAGTATCTATCTATCAGTATCTATCAGTATCTATCAGTATCTATCAGTATCTATCAGTATCTATCAGTATCTATCAGTATCTATCATATCAGTATCTATCAGTATCTATCAGTATCTATCATATCAGTATCTATCATATCAGTATCTATCAGTATATATTAGTATCTAAAAGTATCTATCAATATCTATCATATCAGTATCTATCAGTATCTATCAGTATCTATCAGTATCTATCAGTATCTAGCAGTATCTAACATATCAGTATCTATCATATCAGTATCTATCATATCAGTATCTATCAGTATCTATCTATCAGTATCTATCAGTATCTATCAGTATCTATCAGTATCTATCAGTATCTATCAGTATCTATCAGTATCTATCAGTATCAATCATATCAGTATCTATCATATCAGTATCTATCAGTATCTATCAGTTTCTATCAGTATCTATCAGTATCTATCAGTATCTATCAGTATCTATCAGTATCTATCAGTATCTATCAGTATCTATCAGTATCTATCAGTATCTATCAGTATCTATCATATCAGTATCTATCATATCAGTATCTATCATATCAGTATCTATCATATCAGTATCTATCAGTATCTATCAGTATCTATCAGTATCTATCTATCAGTATCTATCAGTATCTATCGGTATCTATCAGTATCTATCAGTATCTATCAGTATCTATCAGTATCTATCAGTATCTATCAAATCAGTATCTATCATATCAGTATCTATCAGTATCTATCAGTATCTATCAGTATCTATCCATCAGTATCTATCAGTTTCTATCCGTATCTATCATATCAATATCTATCATATCAGTATCTATCATATCAGTATCTATCAGTATCTATCAGTATCTATCTATCAATATCTATCAGTATCTATCAGTATCTATCAGTATCTATCAGTATCTATCAGTATCTATCAGTATCTTTCAGTATCTATCAAATCAGTATCTATCATATCAGTATCTATCAGTATCTATCATATCAGTATCTATCATATCAGTATCTATCAGTATCTTTCAGTATCTATCAGTATCTTTCAGTATCTATCATATCAGTATCTATCATATCAGTATCTATCAATATCTTTCAGTATCTATCAGTATCTATCAGTATCTATCAGTATCTATCTATCAGTATCTATCAGTATCTATCATATCAGTATCTATCATATCAGTATCTATCAGTATCTATCAGTATCTATCAGTATCTATCTATCAGTATCTATCAGTATCTATCAGTATCTATCAGTATCTATCAGTATCTATCAGTATCTATCAGTATCTATCAGTATCTATCAGTATCTATCAGTATCTATCAGTATCTATCAGTATCTATCAGTATCTATCATATCAGTATCTATCATATCAGTATCTATCAGTATCTTTCAGTATCTATCAGTATCTATCAGTATCTATCTATCAGTATCTATCAGTATCTATCAGTATCTATCAGTATCTATCAGTATCTATCAGTATCTATCAGTATCTATCATATCAGTATCTATCAGTATCTATCAGTATCTATCTGTTTCTATCAGTATATATTAGTATCTATCAGTATCAATCAGTATCTATCATATCAGTATCTATCATATCAGTATCTATCAGTATCTATCAGTATCTATCAGTATCTATCAGTATCTATCTATCAGTATCTATCAGTATCTATCAGTATCTATCAGTATCTATCAGTATCTATCAGTATCTATCAGTATCTATCAGTATCTATCAGTATCTATCAGTATCTATCAGTATCTATCAGTATCTATCAGTATCTATCAGTATCTATCAGTATCTATCAGTATCTATCAGTATCTATCAGTATCTATCAGTATCTATCAGTATCTATCAGTATCTATCAGTATCTATCAGTATCTATCATATCAGTATCTATCATATCAGTATCTATCAGTATCTTTCAGTATCTATCAGTATCTATCAGTATCTATCAGTATCTATCTATCAGTATCTATCAGTATCTATCATATCAGTAGCTATCATATCAGTATCTATCAGTATCTATCAGTATCTATCAGTATCTATCAGTATCTATCTATCAGTATCTATCAGTATCTATCAGTATCTATCAGTATCTATCAGTATCTATCATATCAGTATTTATCAGTATCTATCAGTATCTATCAGTATCTATCAGTATCTATCAGTATCTATCAGTATCTATCAGTATCTATCAGTATCTATCATATCAGTATCTATCAGTATCTATCAGTATCTATCAGTATCTATCAGTATCTATCTATCGGTATCTATCAGTATCTATCAGTATCTATCAGTATCTATCTATCAGTATCTATCAGTATCTATCAGTATCTATCCATCAGTATCTATCAGTTTCTATCAGTATCTATCATATCAGTATCTATCATATCAGTATCTATCAGTATCTTTCAGTATCTATCAGTATCTATCAGTATCTATCATATCAGTATCTATCATATCAGTATCTATCAGTATCTTTCAGTATCTATCAGAATCTATCAGTATCTATCTATCAGTATCTATCAGTATCTATCAGTATCTATCAGTATCTATCATATCAGTATCTATCAGTATCTATCAGTATCTATCAGTATCTATCTATCAGTATCTATCAGTATCTATCAGTATCTATCAGTATCTATCAGTATCTATCAGTATCTATCAGTATCTATCATATCAGTATCTATCAGTATCTATCAGTATCTATCTGTTTCTATCAGTATATATTAGTATCTATCAGTATCAATCAGTATCTATCATATCAGTATCTATCATATCAGTATCTATCAGTATCTATCAGTATCTATCAGTATCTATCAGTATCTATCTATCAGTATCTATCAGTATCTATCAGTATCTATCAGTATCTATCAGTATCTATCAGTATCTATCAGTATCTATCAGTATCTATCAGTATCTATCAGTATCTATCAGTATCTATCAGTATCTATCAGTATCTATCAGTATCTATCAGTATCTATCAGTATCTATCAGTATCTATCAGTATCTATCAGTATCTATCAGTATCTATCAGTATCTATCAGTATCTATCATATCAGTATCTATCATATCAGTATCTATCAGTATCTATCAGTATCTATCTATCAGTATCTATCAGTATCTATCATATCAGTATCTATCATATCAGTATCTATCAGTATCTATCAGTATCTATCAGTATCTATCAGTATCTATCTATCAGTATCTATCAGTATCTATCAGTATCTATCAGTATCTATCATATCAGTATCTATCATATCAGTATCTATCAGTATCTATCAGTATCTATCAGTATCTATCAGTATCTATCTTTCAGTATCTATCAGTATCTATCAGTATCTATCAGTCTCTATCAGTATTTATCATATCAGTATCTATCATATCAGTATCTATCAGTATCTATCAGTATCTATCAGTATCTATCAGTATCTATCAGTATCTATCAGTATCTATCAGTATCTATCAGTATCTATCAGTATCTATCTATCGGTATCTATCAGTATCTATCAGTATCTATCAGTATCTATCAGTATTTATCAGTATCTATCATATCAGTAACTATCATATCAGTATCTATCAGTATCTATCAGTATCTATCAGTATCTATCAGTATCTATCATATCAGTATCTATCATATCAGTATCTATCATATCAGTATATATCAGTATCTATCAGTATCTATCTATCAGTATCTATCTATCAGTATCTATCAGTATCTATCAGTATCTATCAGTATCTATCAAATCAGTATCTATCATATCAGTATCTATCAGTATCTATCAGTATCTATCTATCAGTATCTATCAGTTTCTATCAGTATCTATCATATCAGTATCTATCATATCAGTATCTATCAGTATCTATCAGTATCTATCATTATCTATCAGTATCTATCAGTATCTATCATATCAGTATCTATCATATCAGTATTTATCAGTATCTTTCAGTATCTATCAGTATCTATCAGTATCTATCTATCAGTATCTATCAGTATCTATCATATCAGTATCTATCAGTATGTATCAGTATCTATCTATCAGTATCTATCAGTATCTATCAGTATCTATCAGTATCTATCAGTATCTATCAGTATCTATCAGTATCTATCAGTATCTATCAGTATCTATCATATCAGTATCTATCAGTATCTATCAGTATCTATCTATCAGTTTCTATCAGTATATATTAGTATCTATCAGTATCTATCAGTATCTATCATATTAGTATTTATCATATCATTATCTATCAGTATCTATCAGTATCTATCAGTATCTATCTATCAGTATCTATCAGTATCTATCAGTATCTATCAGTATCTATCATATCAGTATCTATCATATCAGTATCTATCATATCAGTATCTTTCATATCAGTATCTATCATATCAGTATCTATCAGTATCTATCAGTATCTATCTATCAGTATCAATCAGTATCTATCAGTATCTATCAGTATCTATCAGTATCTATCAATATCTATCAGTATCTATCAGTATCTAACATATCAGTATCTATCATATCAGTATCTATCAGTATCTATCAGTATCTATCAGTATTTATCAGTATCTATCTATCAGTATCTATCAGTATCTATCAGTATCTATCAGTATCTATCAGTATCTATCAGTATCTATCAGTATCTATCATATCAGTATCTATCATATCAGTATTTATCAGTATCTTTCAGTATCTATCTATCAGTATCTATCAGTATCTATCAGTATCTATCAGTATCTATCAGTATCTATCAGTATCTATCAGTATCTATCAGTATCTATCAGTATCTATCAGTATCTATCAGTATCTATCAGTATCTATCAGTATCTATCATATCAGTATCTATCAGTATCTATCAGTATCTATCATATCAGTATCTATCATATCAGTATCTATCAGTATATATTAGTATCTATCAGTATCTATCAATATCTATCATATCAGTATCTATCAGTATCTATCAGTATCTATCAGTATCTATCAGTATCTATCAGTATCTAACATATCAGTATCTATCATATCAGTATCTATCAAATCAGTATCTATCAGTATCTATCTATCAGTATCTATCAGTATCTATCAGTATCTATCAGTATCTATCAGTATCAATCATATCAGTATCTATCATATCAGTATCTATCAGTATCTATCAGTTTCTATCAGTATCTATCAGTATCTATCAGTATCTATCAGTATCTATCAGTATCTATCAGTATCTATCAGTATCTATCAGTATCTATCAGTATCTATCAGTATCTATCATATCAGTATCTATCATATCAGTATCTATCATATCAGTATCTATCATATCAGTATCTATCAGTATCTATCAGTATCTATCAGTATCTATCAGTATCTATCAGTATCTATCAGTATCAATCATATCAGTATCTATCATATCAGTATCTATCAGTATCTATCAGTTTCTATCAGTATCTATCAGTATCTATCAGTATCTATCAGTATCTATCAGTATCTATCAGTATCTATCAGTATTTATCAGTATCTATCTATCAGTATCTATCAGTATCTATCAGTATCTATCAGTATCTATCAGTATCTATCAGTATCTATCAGTATCTATCAGTATCTATCAGTATCTATCATATCAGTATCTATCATATCAGTATTTATCAGTATCTTGCAGTATCTATCTATCAGTATCTATCAGTATCTATCAGTATCTATCAGTATCTATCAGTATCTATCAGTATCTATCAGTATCTATCAGTATCTATCAGTATCTATCTATCAGTATCTATCAGTATCAATTAGTATCTATCAGTATCTATCAGTATCTATCATATCAGTATCTATCATATCAGTATCTATCAGTATCTATCAGTATCTATCAGTATCTATCAGTATCTATCAGTATTTTTTTATCGGTATCTATCAGTATCTATCAGTATCTATCAATATCTATCAGTATCTTTCAGTATCTATCAGTTACTATCAGTATCTATCTATCAGTATCTATCAGTATCTATCAGTATCTATCAGTATCTATCAGTATCTATCAGTATCTATCAGTATCTATCATATCAGTATCTATCAGTATCTATCAGTATCTATCATATCAGTATCTATCATATCAGTATCTATCAGTATATATTAGTATCTAAAAGTATCTATCAATATCTATCATATCAGTATCTATCAGTATCTATCAGTATCTATCAGTATCTATCAGTATCTAGCAGTATCTAACATATCAGTATCTATCATATCAGTATCTATCATATCAGTATCTATCAGTATCTATCTATCAGTATCTATCAGTATCTATCAGTATCTATCAGTATCTATCAGTATCTATCAGTATCTATCAGTATCTATCAGTATCAATCATATCAGTATCTATCATATCAGTATCTATCAGTATCTATCAGTTTCTATCAGTATCTATCAGTATCTATCAGTATCTATCAGTATCTATCAGTATCTATCAGTATCTATCAGTATCTATCAGTATCTATCAGTATCTATCAGTATCTATCATATCAGTATCTATCATATCAGTATCTATCATATCAGTATCTATCATATCAGTATCTATCAGTATCTATCAGTATCTATCAGTATCTATCTATCAGTATCTATCAGTATCTATCGGTATCTATCAGTATCTATCAGTATCTATCAGTATCTATCAGTATCTATCAGTATCTATCAAATCAGTATCTATCATATCAGTATCTATCAGTATCTATCAGTATCTATCAGTATCTATCCATCAGTATCTATCAGTTTCTATCCGTATCTATCATATCAATATCTATCATATCAGTATCTATCATATCAGTATCTATCAGTATCTATCAGTATCTATCTATCAATATCTATCAGTATCTATCAGTATCTATCAGTATCTATCAGTATCTATCAGTATCTATCAGTATCTTTCAGTATCTATCAAATCAGTATCTATCATATCAGTATCTATCAGTATCTATCAGTATCTATCCATCAGTATCTATCAGTTTCTACCAGTATCTATCATATCAGTATCTATCAGTATCTTTCAGTATCTATCAGTATCTTTCAGTATCTATCATATCAGTATCTATCATATCAGTATCTATCAATATCTTTCAGTATCTATCAGTATCTATCAGTATCTATCAGTATCTATCTATCAGTATCTATCAGTATCTATCATATCAGTATCTATCATATCAGTATCTATCAGTATCTATCAGTATCTATCAGTATCTATCTATCAGTATCTATCAGTATCTATCAGTATCTATCAGTATCTATCAGTATCTATCAGTATCTATCAGTATCTATCAGTATCTATCAGTATCTATCAGTATCTATCAGTATCTATCAGTATCTATCATATCAGTATCTATCATATCAGTATCTATCAGTATCTTTCAGTATCTATCAGTATCTATCAGTATCTATCTATCAGTATCTATCAGTATCTATCAGTATCTATCAGTATCTATCAGTATCTATCAGTATCTATCAGTATCTATCATATCAGTATCTATCAGTATCTATCAGTATCTATCTGTTTCTATCAGTATATATTAGTATCTATCAGTATCAATCAGTATCTATCATATCAGTATCTATCATATCAGTATCTATCAGTATCTATCAGTATCTATCAGTATCTATCAGTATCTATCTATCAGTATCTATCAGTATCTATCAGTATCTATCAGTATCTATCAGTATCTATCAGTATCTATCAGTATCTATCAGTATCTATCAGTATCTATCAGTATCTATCAGTATCTATCAGTATCTATCAGTATCTATCAGTATCTATCAGTATCTATCAGTATCTATCAGTATCTATCAGTATCTATCAGTATCTATCAGTATCTATCAGTATCTATCAGTATCTATCAGTATCTATCATATCAGTATCTATCATATCAGTATCTATCAGTATCTTTCAGTATCTATCAGTATCTATCAGTATCTATCAGTATCTATCTATCAGTATCTATCAGTATCTATCATATCAGTAGCTATCATATCAGTATCTATCAGTATCTATCAGTATCTATCAGTATCTATCAGTATCTATCTATCAGTATCTATCAGTATCTATCAGTATCTATCAGTATCTATCAGTATCTATCATATCAGTATTTATCAGTATCTATCAGTATCTATCAGTATCTATCAGTATCTATCAGTATCTATCAGTATCTATCAGTATCTATCAGTATCTATCATATCAGTATCTATCAGTATCTATCAGTATCTATCAGTATCTATCAGTATCTATCTATCGGTATCTATCAGTATCTATCAGTATCTATCAGTATCTATCTATCAGTATCTATCAGTATCTATCAGTATCTATCCATCAGTATCTATCAGTTTCTATCAGTATCTATCATATCAGTATCTATCATATCAGTATCTATCAGTATCTTTCAGTATCTATCAGTATCTATCAGTATCTATCATATCAGTATCTATCATATCAGTATCTATCAGTATCTTTCAGTATCTATCAGAATCTATCAGTATCTATCTATCAGTATCTATCAGTATCTATCAGTATCTATCAGTATCTATCATATCAGTATCTATCAGTATCTATCAGTATCTATCAGTATCTATCTATCAGTATCTATCAGTATCTATCAGTATCTATCAGTATCTATCAGTATCTATCAGTATCTATCAGTATCTATCATATCAGTATCTATCAGTATCTATCAGTATCTATCTGTTTCTATCAGTATATATTAGTATCTATCAGTATCAATCAGTATCTATCATATCAGTATCTATCATATCAGTATCTATCAGTATCTATCAGTATCTATCAGTATCTATCAGTATCTATCTATCAGTATCTATCAGTATCTATCAGTATCTATCAGTATCTATCAGTATCTATCAGTATCTATCAGTATCTATCAGTATCTATCAGTATCTATCAGTATCTATCAGTATCTATCAGTATCTATCAGTATCTATCAGTATCTATCAGTATCTATCAGTATCTATCAGTATCTATCAGTATCTATCAGTATCTATCAGTATCTATCAGTATCTATCAGTATCTATCAGTATCTATCATATCAGTATCTATCATATCAGTATCTATCAGTATCTATCAGTATCTATCTATCAGTATCTATCAGTATCTATCATATCAGTAGCTATCATATCAGTATCTATCAGTATCTATCAGTATCTATCAGTATCTATCAGTATCTATCTATCAGTATCTATCAGTATCTATCAGTATCTATCAGTATCTATCATATCAGTATCTATCATATCAGTATCTATCAGTATCTATCAGTATCTATCAGTATCTATCAGTATCTATCTTTCAGTATCTATCAGTATCTATCAGTATCTATCAGTCTCTATCAGTATTTATCATATCAGTATCTATCATATCAGTATCTATCAGTATCTATCAGTATCTATCAGTATCTATCAGTATCTATCAGTATCTATCAGTATCTATCAGTATCTATCAGTATCTATCAGTATCTATCTATCGGTATCTATCAGTATCTATCAGTATCTATCAGTATCTATCAGTATTTATCAGTATCTATCATATCAGTAACTATCATATCAGTATCTATCAGTATCTATCAGTATCTATCAGTATCTATCAGTATCTATCAGTATCTATCAGTATCTATCATATCAGTATCTATCATATCAGTATCTATCATATCAGTATATATCAGTATCTATCAGTATCTATCTATCAGTATCTATCTATCAGTATCTATCAGTATCTATCAGTATCTATCAGTATCTATCAAATCAGTATCTATCATATCAGTATCTATCAGTATCTATCAGTATCTATCTATCAGTATCTATCAGTTTCTATCAGTATCTATCATATCAGTATCTATCATATCAGTATCTATCAGTATCTATCAGTATCTATCATTATCTATCAGTATCTATCAGTATCTATCATATCAGTATCTATCATATCAGTATTTATCAGTATCTTTCAGTATCTATCAGTATCTATCAGTATCTATCTATCAGTATCTATCAGTATCTATCATATCAGTATCTATCAGTATGTATCAGTATCTATCTATCAGTATCTATCAGTATCTATCAGTATCTATCAGTATCTATCAGTATCTATCAGTATCTATCAGTATCTATCAGTATCTATCAGTATCTATCATATCAGTATCTATCAGTATCTATCAGTATCTATCTATCAGTTTCTATCAGTATATATTAGTATCTATCAGTATCTATCAGTATCTATCATATTAGTATTTATCATATCATTATCTATCAGTATCTATCAGTATCTATCAGTATCTATCTATCAGTATCTATCAGTATCTATCAGTATCTATCAGTATCTATCATATCAGTATCTATCATATCAGTATCTATCATATCAGTATCTTTCATATCAGTATCTATCATATCAGTATCTATCAGTATCTATCAGTATCTATCTATCAGTATCAATCAGTATCTATCAGTATCTATCAGTATCTATCAGTATCTATCAATATCTATCAGTATCTATCAGTATCTAACATATCAGTATCTATCATATCAGTATCTATCAGTATCTATCAGTATCTATCAGTATTTATCAGTATCTATCTATCAGTATCTATCAGTATCTATCAGTATCTATCAGTATCTATCAGTATCTATCAGTATCTATCATATCAGTATCTATCATATCAGTATTTATCAGTATCTTTCAGTATCTATCTATCAGTATCTATCAGTATCTATCAGTATCTATCAGTATCTATCAGTATCTATCAGTATCTATCAGTATCTATCAGTATCTATCAGTATCTATCTATCAGTATCTATCAGTATCTATTAGTATCTATCAGTATCTATCAGTATCTATCATATCAGTATCTATCAGTATCTATCAGTATCTATCAGTATCTATCAGTATCTTTTTATCGGTATCTATCAGTATCTATCAGTATCTATCAGTATCTATCAGTATCTTTCAGTATCCATCAGTTACTATCAGTATCTATCTATCAGTATCTATCAGTATCTATCAGTATCTATCAGTATCTATCAGTATCTATCAGTATCTATCATATCAGTATCTATCAGTATCTATCAGTATCTATCATATCAGTATCTATCATATCAGTATCTATCAGTATATATTAGTATCTATCAGTATCTATCAATATCTATCATATCAGTATCTATCAGTATCTATCAGTATCTATCAGTATCTATCAGTATCTATCAGTATCTAACATATCAGTATCTATCATATCAGTATCTATCAAATCAGTATCTATCAGTATCTATCAGTATCTAACATATCAGTATCTATCATATCAGTATCTATCAGTATCTATCAGTATCTATCAGTATCTATCAGTATCTATCAGTATCTATCAGTATCTATCAGTATCTATCAGTATCTATCAGTATCTATCATATCAGTATCTATCAGTATCTATCAGTATCTATCAGTATCTATCAGTATCTATCTATCGGTATCTATCAGTATCTATCAGTATCTATCATTATCTATCTATCAGTATCTATCAGTATCTATCAGTATCTATCCATCAGTATCTATCAGTTTCTATCAGTATCTATCATATCAGTATCTATCATATCAGTATCTATCAGTATCTTTCAGTATCTATCAGTATCTATCAGTATCTATCATATCAGTATCTATCATATCAGTATCTATCAGTATCTTTCAGTATCTATCAGAATCTATCAGTATCTATCTATCAGTATCTATCAGTATCTATCAGTATCTATCAGTATCTATCATATCAGTATCTATCAGTATCTATCAGTATCTATCAGTATCTATCAGTATCTATCAGTATCTATCAGTATCTATCAGTATCTATCAGTATCTATCAGTATCTATCATATCAGTATCTATCAGTATCTATCAGTATCTATCTGTTTCTATCAGTATATATTAGTATCTATCAGTATCAATCAGTATCTATCATATCAGTATCTATCATATCAGTATCTATCAGTATCTATCAGTATCTATCAGTATCTATCAGTATCTATCTATCAGTATCTATCAGTATCTATCAGTATCTATCAGTATCTATCAGTATCTATCAGTATCTATCAGTATCTATCAGTATCTATCAGTATCTATCAGTATCTATCAGTATCTATCAGTATCTATCAGTATCTATCAGTATCTATCAGTATCTATCAGTATCTATCAGTATCTATCAGTATCTATCAGTATCTATCAGTATCTATCATATCAGTATCTATCATATCAGTATCTATCAGTATCTATCAGTATCTATCTATCAGTATCTATCAGTATCTATCATATCAGTATCTATCATATCAGTATCTATCAGTATCTATCAGTATCTATCAGTATCTATCAGTATCTATCTATCAGTATCTATCAGTATCTATCAGTATCTATCAGTATCTATCATATCAGTATCTATCATATCAGTATCTATCAGTATCTATCAGTATCTATCAGTATCTATCAGTATCTATCTTTCAGTATCTATCAGTATCTATCAGTATCTATCAGTCTCTATCAGTATTTATCATATCAGTATCTATCATATCAGTATCTATCAGTATCTATCAGTATCTATCAGTATCTATCAGTATCTATCAGTATCTATCAGTATCTATCAGTATCTATCAGTATCTATCAGTATCTATCAGTATCTATCTATCGGTATCTATCAGTATCTATCAGTATCTATCAGTATCTATCAGTATTTATCAGTATCTATCATATCAGTAACTATCATATCAGTATCTATCAGTATCTATCAGTATCTATCAGTATTTATCAGTATCTATCATATCAGTATCTATCATATCAGTATCTATCATATCAGTATATATCAGTATCTATCAGTATCTATCTATCAGTATCTATCTATCAGTATCTATCAGTATCTATCAGTATCTATCAGTATCTATCAAATCAGTATCTATCATATCAGTATCTATCAGTATCTATCAGTATCTATCTATCAGTATCTATCAGTTTCTATCAGTATCTATCATATCAGTATCTATCATATCAGTATCTATCAGTATCTATCAGTATCTATCATTATCTATCAGTATCTATCAGTATCTATCATATCAGTATCTATCATATCAGTATTTATCAGTATCTTTCAGTATCTATCAGTATCTATCAGTATCTATCTATCAGTATCTATCAGTATCTATCATATCAGTATCTATCAGTATGTATCAGTATCTATCTATCAGTATCTATCAGTATCTATCAGTATCTATCAGTATCTATCAGTATCTATCAGTATCTATCAGTATCTATCAGTATCTATCAGTATCTATCATATCAGTATCTATCAGTATCTATCAGTATCTATCTATCAGTTTCTATCAGTATATATTAGTATCTATCAGTATCTATCAGTATCTATCATATTAGTATTTGTCATATCATTATCTATCAGTATCTATCAGTATCTATCAGTATCTATCTATCAGTATCTATCAGTATCTATCAGTATCTATCAGTATCTATCATATCAGTATCTATCATATCAGTATCTATCATATCAGTATCTTTCATATCAGTATCTATCATATCAGTATCTATCAGTATCTATCAGTATCTATCTATCAGTATCAATCAGTATCTATCAGTATCTATCAGTATCTATCAGTATCTATCAATATCTATCAGTATCTATCAGTATCTAACATATCAGTATCTATCATATCAGTATCTATCAGTATCTATCAGTATTTATCAGTATCTATCTATCAGTATCTATCAGTATCTATCAGTATCTATCAGTATCTATCAGTATCTATCAGTATCTATCAGTATCTATCAGTATCTATCATATCAGTATCTATCATATCAGTATTTATCAGTATCTTTCAGTATCTATCTATCAGTATCTATCAGTATCTATCAGTATCTATCAGTATCTATCAGTATCTATCAGTATCTATCAGTATCTATCAGTATCTATCAGTATCTATCAGTATCTATCAGTATCTATCTATCAGTATCTATCAGTATCTATTAGTATCTATCAGTATCTATCAGTATCTATCATATCAGTATCTATCAGTATCTATCAGTATCTATCAGTATCTTTTTATCGGTATCTATCAGTATCTATCAGTATCTATCAGTATCTATCAGTATCTTTCAGTATCCATCAGTTACTATCAGTATCTATCTATCAGTATCTATCAGTATCTATCAGTATCTATCAGTATCTATCAGTATCTATCAGTATCTATCATATCAGTATCTATCAGTATCTATCAGTATCTATCATATCAGTATCTATCATATCAGTATCTATCAGTATATATTAGTATCTATCAGTATCTATCAATATCTATCATATCAGTATCTATCAGTATCTATCAGTATCTATCAGTATCTATCAGTATCTATCAGTATCTAACATATCAGTATCTATCATATCAGTATCTATCAAATCAGTATCTATCAGTATCTATCTATCAGTATCTATCAGTATCTATCAGTATCTATCAGTATCTATCAGTATCAATCATATCAGTATCTATCATATCAGTATCTATCAGTATCTATCAGTTTCTATCAGTATCTATCAGTATCTATCAGTATCTATCAGTATCTATCAGTATCTATCAGTATCTATCAGTATCTATCAGTATCTATCAGTATCTATCAGTATCTATCATATCAGTATCTATCATATCAGTATCTATCATATCAGTATCTATCATATCAGTATCTATCAGTATCTATCAGTATCTATCAGTATCTATCTATCAGTATCTATCAGTATCTATCGGTATCTATCAGTATCTATCAGTATCTATCAGTATCTATCAGTATCTATCAAATCAGTATCTATCATATCAGTATCTATCAGTATCTATCAGTATCTATCCATCAGTATCTATCAGTTTCTATCCGTATCTATCATATCAATATCTATCATATCAGTATCTATCATATCAGTATCTATCAGTATCTATCAGTATCTATCAGTATCTATCAGTATCTATCAGTATCTATCTATCAATATCTATCAGTATCTATCAGTATCTATCAGTATCTATCAGTATCTATCAGTATCTATCAGTATCTATCTATCAGTATCTATCAGTATCTATCAGTATCTATCAGTATCTATCAGTATCTATCAGTATCTATCAGTATCTATCAGTATCTATCATATCAGTATCTATCATATCAGTATCTATCAGTATCTTTCAGTATCTATCAGTATCTATCAGTATCTATCTATCAGTATCTATCAGTATCTATCAGTATCTATCAGTATCTATCATATCAGTATCTATCATATCAGTATCTATCATATCAGTATCTATCATATCAGTATCTATCAGTATCTATCAGTATCTATCAGTATCTATCTATCAGTATCTATCATATCAGTATCTATCAGTATCTATCAGTATCTATCATATCAGTATCTATCATATCAGTATCTATCAGTATCTATCAGTATCTATCAGTATCTATCTATCAGTATCTATCAGTATCTATCGGTATCTATCAGTATCTATCAGTATCTATCAGTATCTATCAGTATCTATCAGTATCTATCAAATCAGTATCTATCATATCAGTATCTATCAGTATCTATCAGTATCTATCAGTATCTATCCATCAGTATCTATCAGTTTCTATCCGTATCTATCATATCAATATCTATCATATCAGTATCTATCATATCAGTATCTATCAGTATCTATCAGTATCTATCAGTATCTATCAGTATCTATCTATCAATATCTATCAGTATCTATCAGTATCTATCAGTATCTATCAGTATCTATCAGTATCTATCAGTATCTTTCAGTATCTATCAAATCAGTATCTATCATATCAGTATCTATCAGTATCTATCAGTATCTATCCATCAGTATCTATCAGTTTCTACCAGTATCTATCATATCAGTATCTATCAGTATCTTTCAGTATCTATCAGTATCTTTCAGTATCTATCATATCAGTATCTATCATATCAGTATCTATCAATATCTTTCAGTATCTATCAGTATCTATCAGTATCTATCAGTATCTATCTATCAGTATCTATCAGTATCTATCATATCAGTATCTATCATATCAGTATCTATCAGTATCTATCAGTATCTATCTATCAGTATCTATCAGTATCTATCAGTATCTATCAGTATCTATCAGTATCTATCAGTATCTATCAGTATCTATCAGTATCTATCAGTATCTATCAGTATCTATCAGTATCTATCATATCAGTATCTATCATATCAGTATCTATCAGTATCTTTCAGTATCTATCAGTATCTATCAGTATCTATCTATCAGTATCTATCAGTATCTATCAGTATCTATCAGTATCTATCATATCAGTATCTATCATATCAGTATCTATCATATCAGTATCTATCATATCAGTATCTATCAGTATCTATCAGTATCTATCTATCAGTATCTATCATATCAGTATCTATCAGTATCTATCAGTATCTATCAGTATCTATCTATCAGTATCAATCAGTATCTATCAGTATCTATCAGTATCTATCAGTATCTATCAGTATCTATCAGTATCTATCAGTATCTATCAGTATCTAACATATCAGTATCTATCATATCAGTATCTATCAGTATCTATCAGTATTTATCAGTATCTATCTATCAGTATCTATCAGTATCTATCAGTATCTATCAGTATCTATCAGTATCTATCATATCAGTATTTATCAGTATCTATCAGTATCTATCAGTATCTATCAGTATCTATCAGTATCTATCAGTATCTATCATATCAGTATCTATCATATCAGTATCTATCAGTATCTATCAGTATCTATCAGTATCTATCAGTATCTATCATATCAGTATCTATCATATCAGTATTTATCAGTATCTATCAGTATCTATCTATCAGTATCTATCAGTATCTATCAGTATCTATCAGTATCTATCAGTATCTATCAGTATCTATCAGTATCTATCATATCAGTATTTATCAGTATCTATCAGTATCTATCAGTATCTATCAGTATCTATCAGTATCTATCAGTATCTATCAGTATCTATCATATCAGTATCTATCAGTATCTATCAGTATCTATCATATCAGTATCTATCATATCAGTATCTATCAGTATATATTAGTATCTATCAGTATCTATCAGTATCTATCATATCAGTATCTATCATATCAGTATCTATCAGTATCTATCAGTATCTATCTATCAGTATCTATCAGTATCTATCAGTATCTATCAGTATCTATCAGTATCTATCAGTATCTATCATATCAGTATCTATCATATCAGTATCTATCATTTCAGTATATATCAGTATCTATCAGTATCTATCAGTATCAATCAGTATCTATCATATCAGTATCTATCATAATAGATACTGATATCAGTATCTATCATATCAGTATCTATCATATCAGTATCTATCAGTATATATTAGTATCTATCAGTATCTATCAGTATCTATCATATCAGTATCTATCATTTCAGTATATATTAGTATCTATCAGTATCTATCAGTATCAATCAGTATCTATCTATCAGTATCTATCAGTATCTATCAGTATCTATCAGTATCTATCTATCAGTATCTATCAGTTTCTATCAGTATCTATCATATCAGTATCTATCATATCAGTATCTATCAGTATCTATCAGTATCTATCATTATCTATCAGTATCTATCAGTATCTATCATATCAGTATCTATCATATCAGTATTTATCAGTATCTTTCAGTATCTATCAGTATCTATCAGTATCTATCTATCAGTATCTATCAGTATCTATCATATCAGTATCTATCAGTATGTATCAGTATCTATCTATCAGTATCTATCAGTATCTATCAGTATCTATCAGTATCTATCAGTATCTATCAGTATCTATCAGTATCTATCTATCAGTTTCTATCAGTATATATTAGTATCTATCAGTATCTATCAGTATCTATCATATTAGTATTTATCATATCATTATCTATCAGTATCTATCAGTATCTATCAGTATCTATCTATCAGTATCTATCAGTATCTATCAGTATCTATCAGTATCTATCATATCAGTATCTATCATATCAGTATCTATCATATCAGTATCTTTCATATCAGTATCTATCATATCAGTATCTATCAGTATCTATCAGTATCTATCTATCAGTATCAATCAGTATCTATCAGTATCTATCAGTATCTATCAGTATCTATCAGTATCTATCAGTATCTATCAGTATCTATCAGTATCTATCAGTATCTATCAGTATCTATCAGTATCTATCAGTATCTATCTATCAGTATCTATCAGTATCTATCAGTATCTATCTATCAGTATCTATCAGTATCAATTAGTATCTATCAGTATCTATCAGTATCTATCAGTATCTATCATATCAGTATCTATCATATCAGTATCTATCAGTATCTATCAGTATCTATCAGTATCTATCAGTATCTATCAGTATCTTTTTATCGGTATCTATCAGTATCTATCAGTATCTATCAGTATCTATCAGTATCTTTCAGTATCTATCAGTTACTATCAGTATCTATCTATCAGTATCTATCAGTATCTATCAGTATCTATCAGTATCTATCAGTATCTATCAGTATCTATCAGTATCTATCATATCAGTATCTATCAGTATCTATCAGTATCTATCATATCAGTATCTATCATATCAGTATCTATCAGTATATATTAGTATCTAACAGTATCTATCAATATCTATCATATCAGTATCTATCAGTATCTATCAGTATCTATCAGTATCTATCAGTATCTAGCAGTATCTAACATATCAGTATCTATCATATCAGTATCTATCATATCAGTATCTATCAGTATCTATCTATCAGTATCTATCAGTATCTATCAGTATCTATCAGTATCTATCAGTATCTATCAGTATCTATCAGTATCTATCAGTATCTATCAGTATCAATCATATCAGTATCTATCATATCAGTATCTATCAGTATCTATCAGTTTCTATCAGTATCTATCAGTATCTATCAGTATCTATCAGTATCTATCAGTATCTATCAGTATCTATCAGTATCTATCAGTATCTATCAGTATCTATCAGTATCTATCAGTATCTATCATATCAGTATCTATCATATCAGTATCTATCATATCAGTATCTATCATATCAGTATCTATCAGTATCTATCAGTATCTATCAGTATCTATCTATCAGTATCTATCAGTATCTATCGGTATCTATCAGTATCTATCAGTATCTATCAGTATCTATCAGTATCTATCAGTATCTATCAAATCAGTATCTATCATATCAGTATCTATCAGTATCTATCAGTATCTATCAGTATCTATCCATCAGTATCTATCAGTTTCTATCCGTATCTATCATATCAATATCTATCATATCAGTATCTATCATATCAGTATCTATCAGTATCTATCAGTATCTATCAGTATCTATCAGTATCTATCTATCAATATCTATCAGTATCTATCAGTATCTATCAGTATCTATCAGTATCTATCAGTATCTATCAGTATCTATCAGTATCTTTCAGTATCTATCAAATCAGTATCTATCATATCAGTATCTATCAGTATCTATCAGTATCTATCCATCAGTATCTATCAGTTTCTACCAGTATCTATCATATCAGTATCTATCAGTATCTTTCAGTATCTATCAGTATCTTTCAGTATCTATCATATCAGTATCTATCATATCAGTATCTATCAATATCTTTCAGTATCTATCAGTATCTATCAGTATCTATCAGTATCTATCTATCAGTATCTATCAGTATCTATCATATCAGTATCTATCATATCAGTATCTATCAGTATCTATCAGTATCTATCTATCAGTATCTATCAGTATCTATCAGTATCTATCAGTATCTATCAGTATCTATCAGTATCTATCAGTATCTATCAGTATCTATCAGTATCTATCAGTATCTATCAGTATCTATCATATCAGTATCTATCAGTATCTTTCAGTATCTATCAGTATCTATCAGTATCTATCTATCAGTATCTATCAGTATCTATCAGTATCTATCAGTATCTATCAGTATCTATCAGTATCTATCAGTATCTATCATATCAGTATCTATCAGTATCTATCAGTATCTATCTGTTTCTATCAGTATATATTAGTATCTATCAGTATCAATCAGTATCTATCATATCAGTATCTATCATATCAGTATCTATCAGTATCTATCAGTATCTATCAGTATCTATCAGTATCTATCAGTATCTATCTATCAGTATCTATCAGTATCTATCAGTATCTATCAGTATCTATCAGTATCTATCAGTATCTATCAGTATCTATCAGTATCTATCAGTATCTATCAGTATCTATCAGTATCTATCAGTATCTATCAGTATCTATCAGTATCTATCAGTATCTATCAGTATCTATCAGTATCTATCAGTATCTATCAGTATCTATCAGTATCTATCAGTATCTATCAGTATCTATCAGTATCTATCAGTATCTATCATATAAGTATCTATCATATCAGTATCTATCAGTATCTTTCAGTATCTATCAGTATCTATCAGTATCTATCAGTATCTATCTATCAGTATCTATCAGTATCTATCATATCAGTAGCTATCATATCAGTATCTATCAGTATCTATCAGTATCTATCAGTATCTATCAGTATCTATCAGTATCTATCTATCAGTATCTATCAGTATCTATCAGTATCTATCAGTATCTATCAGTATCTATCATATCAGTATTTATCAGTATCTATCAGTATCTATCAGTATCTATCAGTATCTATCAGTATCTATCAGTATCTATCAGTATCTATCAGTATCTATCATATCAGTATCTATCAGTATCTATCAGTATCTATCAGTATCTATCTATCGGTATCTATCAGTATCTATCAGTATCTATCAGTATCTATCTATCAGTATCTATCAGTATCTATCAGTATCTATCAGTATCTATCCATCAGTATCTATCAGTTTCTATCAGTATCTATCATATCAGTATCTATCATATCAGTATCTATCAGTATCTTTCAGTATCTATCAGTATCTATCAGTATCTATCATATCAGTATCTATCATATCAGTATCTATCAGTATCTTTCAGTATCTATCAGAATCTATCAGTATCTATCTATCAGTATCTATCAGTATCTATCAGTATCTATCAGTATCTATCATATCAGTATCTATCAGTATCTATCAGTATCTATCAGTATCTTTCAGTATCTATCAGTATCTATCAGTATCTATCAGTATCTATCAGTATCTATCAGTATCTATCATATCAGTATCTATCAGTATCTATCAGTATCTATCTGTTTCTATCAGTATATATTAGTATCTATCAGTATCAATCAGTATCTATCATATCAGTATCTATCATATCAGTATCTATCAGTATCTATCAGTATCTATCAGTATCTATCAGTATCTATCTATCAGTATCTATCAGTATCTATCAGTATCTATCAGTATCTATCAGTATCTATCAGTATCTATCAGTATCTATCAGTATCTATCAGTATCTATCAGTATCTATCAGTATCTATCAGTATCTATCAGTATCTATCAGTATCTATCAGTATCTATCAGTATCTAACATATCAGTATCTATCATATCAGTATCTATCAGTATCTATCAGTATCTATCAGTATCTATCAGTATCTTTCTATCATTATCTATCAGTATCTATCAGTATCTATCAGTATCTATCAGTATCTATCAGTATCTATCATATCAGTATCTATCAGTATCTATCTATCAGTATCTATCAGTATCTATCAGTATCTATCAGTATCTATCAGTATCTATCAGTATCTATCAGTATCTATCATATCAGTATCTATCATTTCAGTATCCATCAGTATCTATCAGTATCTATCAGTATCTATCTATCAGTATCAATCAGTATCTATCAGTATCAATCAGTATCTATCAGTATCTAACATATCAGTATCTATCATATCAGTATCTATCAGTATCTATCAGTATCTACCTATCAGTATCTATCAGTATCTATCAGTATCTATCAGTATCTATCAGTATCTATCAGTATCTATCAGTATCTATTAGTATCTATCAGTATCAATCATATCAGTATCTATCATATCAGTATCTATCAGTATCTATCAGTATCTATCAGTATCTATTTAGCAGTATCTATCAGTATCTATCTATCAGTATCTATCAGTATCTATCAGTATCTATCAGTATCTATCAGTATCTATCAGTATCTATCAGTATCTATCAGTATCTATCAGTATCTATCAGTATCTATCAGTATCTATCAGTATCTATCAGTATCTAACATATCAGTATCTATCATATCAGTATCTATCAGTATCTATCAGTATCTATCAGTATATATCTATCAGTATCTATCAGTATCTATCAGTATCTATCAGTATCTATCAGTATCTATCAGTATCTATCATATCAGTATCTATCATATCAGTATTTATCAGTATCTATCAGTATCTATCTATCAGTATCTATCAGTATCTATCAGTATCTATCAGTATCTATCAGTATCTATCAGTATCTATCAGTCTCTATCAGTATCTATCATATCAGTATCTATCATATCAGTATCTATCAGTATCTATCAGTATCTATCAGTATCTATCTATCGGTATCTATCAGTATCTATCTATCGGTATCTATCAGTATCTATCAGTATCTATTAGTATCTATCAGTATCTATCAGTATCTATCAGTATCTATCATATCAGTATCTATCATATCAGTATCTATCAGTATCTATCAGTATCTATCAGTATCTATCAGTATCTATCAGTATCTATCAGTATCTATCAGTATCTATCTATCAGTATCTATCAGTTTCTATCAGTATCTATCATATCAGTATCTATCATATCAGTATCTATCAGTATCTATCAGTATCTATCATTATCTATCAGTATCTATCAGTATCTATCATATCAGTATCTATCATATCAGTATTTATCAGTATCTTTCAGTATCTATCAGTATCTATCAGTATCTATCTATCAGTATCTATCAGTATCTATCATATCAGTATCTATCAGTATGTATCAGTATCTATCTATCAGTATCTATCAGTATCTATCAGTATCTATCAGTATCTATCAGTATCTATCAGTATCTATCAGTATCTATCAGTATCTATCATATCAGTATCTATCAGTATCTATCTATCAGTTTCTATCAGTATATATTAGTATCTATCAGTATCTATCAGTATCTATCATATTAGTATTTATCATATCATTATCTATCAGTATCTATCAGTATCTATCAGTATCTATCTATCAGTATCTATCAGTATCTATCAGTATCTATCAGTATCTATCATATCAGTATCTATCATATCAGTATCTATCAGTATCTATCATATCAGTATCTATCATATCAGTATCTATCATATCAGTATCTTTCATATCAGTATCTATCATATCAGTATCTATCAGTATCTATCAGTATCTATCTATCAGTATCAATCAGTATCTATCAGTATCTATCAGTATCTATCAGTATCTATCAATATCTATCAGTATCTATCAGTATCTAACATATCAGTATCTATCATATCAGTATCTATCAGTATCTATCAGTATTTATCAGTATCTATCTATCAGTATCTATCAGTATCTATCAGTATCTATCAGTATCTATCAGTATCTATCAGTATCTATCAGTATCTATCAGTATCTATCATATCAGTATCTATCATATCAGTATTTATCAGTATCTTTCAGTATCTATCTATCAGTATCTATCAGTATCTATCAGTATCTATCAGTATCAAGTAGCTGTCAAGTGATGAGTACCGTAAGAATTGACTCCAGCTATTTTAAAGAAGTAAAAATATAAAACAGCGCAGAAACTTAGAAGTGGCAACGCAAAGACATCGGCAAAACTTACCGGGAAGAAATGAAAATGTAAACAACACTGAGGTGAGCCATTTTTTGGAATAATTACATGAAAACAAAACTGAAACCAACTCTTCTTTGTTTACACTTCACGCACACAAGTAAAGAGTTCGAAAATAACAGCTGATTTTGGGATAAAATGCTCATAAATTTTGGGGTAATCCAGTATCCAGCTGATCGGTTCTACTCTGTGCTTTGACATTTGACAACCAACAGCCGAGCCGTCAGATTGACAGCACGGCGTTTCGTTCGGAAATCGTTGCCTGGCGCGTGTTCAAGAAGACTATAAAACTGTTTTCATAAATGAAATATTACTATTAGTAAGAAATTGTCTCAGCAATACTTTTTATACTACCATATTAACACAATGGCACCAAAATGTGGTAAATGCGATAAAGTGATCACTCATCGACAGTTTCTTGCCTGCGAGAATTGCAAAAAGAGTTACCACATCAAATGTACAATTACGATCACAGGAAAAATATTTAACCTTATGACCCCAAACAAAAGGTTAAATTGGAAATGCCAAAACTGCGAGGAAAAAAATGTACCAAGCGACAGTAGTACTCCGAAACCATCTTCATTATTAGATTCAGAGACATCATACTATGACAAACAAGACAAATGTCTATCGCCTCAGAATAAAATCATTGTGAATATTCCGACAGAGAACTCATTTGATTCCCTGAACTCTGATGAGTCTGATGAGTCAGACTCTGAATCTGATAAACCGTCTTCCACGATAACTCGAAGCAATATTTTAAATAGAAGCTGTCCAGACATTAAAAATATCAATATCAACGAGGAACTAGAAACTTTAAAGGAAAAAGTAAAGAGCTTGGAAACTAAACTGCAGATATCGGAGAACGAAATTGAAATCCTAAATAACGAAAATTGCGTATTAAAAAAAGACATCGAAGAGTACAGAGCTGACATTGCAAAACTAACACGTATCTGCAAATCAACGGACAAGAAAGCGACACCCCTTAAACGACAAAAAAACATAGATACTAGTAAAATAAGTACAGATTTAAATAACTCAGTTCCAAAAACAACATCTTCGTTAAACTCACAAGAAAATAAACCCGAAAAGCCGGAAATGACACGTGGCACCAAATATCAAAAGGTAGCCGTTCTTGAAAATGAAGATTCGAAAGTCAAGGTACTGCCTGTTAGTCATGTTCCAGATACCAGAACAAATATGTGTATTATTAGCAGCGACCATTCCAAAATTCTGAAAATAGCTGAACGATCCTTTGACAAAACAAATTTATGTCACTACCGAATACCTGGAGGAGGTACCCACCAGCTTTTCCAGGGACTCGAAGAAAAACTTAAGGACTTTAATTATAGGGACTATTGTGTGATTTTCCTCGGGGAAGGGGACTTTAGAGTATCGACTAATTATCATAATTTAATTGTATTTATAAGGGAACAAGTTCTAAAAGTTCAACACACAAATGTTATCATTTGTTTGCCTACGTTCTTACTAAGCAATTATGCAAACCTCTGTAACAAGAGAATTGAAATTTTCAACAACCTGCTCTATCTTGATAATCAAATACATAAGTATGGCTACCTCTTGGATTCAAACGCAAATTTGTTATATTCAAAAGACATGTTCTCACTTGGAACTGGGCGTATCAACAAACATGGTCTTGACGTAATATTTAGAGACCTAGAGTATCTGATAATGATAACAAATAATAATATGTTGGTCATAGAGACCAGTGAAGAGCAGCTAACTCCTTCGGAAACTGGTCCAGAGCGTACATTTTTTCGTGAAAACCAATCATAAAACTAATACTTTCAATATTATGCACCAAAATATACAGGGTGTTCTAAACAAACTAGATCTTATTGAGGTTGCTCTAATGGAATTAAAGATGAGTGATAAGCAGGTGGACGTTATCTGTCTAAGCGAGACATTCATCCGGAAAGGAGATGAATATAACCTAAAAATAAGTAACTTTAAGCTAGGTAGCTCCTTTTCTCGTAAAAATAAAAAAAGGGGTGGTTCATGTATATTAGTAACCCAAAATTTAAAATTTAAGCCCCTACAGATTTGTGCCGACCTCAGTGTCCCAACAGTCTTTGAATGCAGCGGCATCGAGATTCCCGATCATAAACTAATTATAGTCAACATTTATCGCGTTCCAAAGCATATGAATAGAAATCAATTTCTGCTACATTTTGAAGCCCTTCTGTACTATTTCGCCCTTAAGAAATCAAAGCATAAAGTCGTATTATGCGGAGATTGGAATTTTAACATTTTAAAAACAGATCTTGGGACATCACAAATCGTAAAATTGCTAAAAAATTATAATTACCAAACGCACATAAACGTACCTACACATGGGGAATCATGCCTTGACCAAATAGCAAGTAATATTAAGAAAGTAACATCTGAGATCCGCCCACTGGCACTTTCAGACCATGAAACAGCCCAGTTTGCTACGTTTCCAGTAAAAAGTATTCGAGAAAACATACCATATTACGTAAAAAGAAGAGATTATAGTCAGGAAAATCTACGCAAATTCCGGGACTGCATGGCATCATTATCCTTCTCTGAAGTGCTCTTGAGAGAGGACACAAATGCTGCATTCCGTGAATTTCACGAAATACTATGCTTGTTCAATGAATTATGTTTCCCGTATATTCGTGTTAAAGTTAATCATAAAATCAACAATAATAAGTGGTTAACAAAAGGGCTGCGACGAGCATGTGCAAATAAGAGAAAACTATATTTAAAGTACATACAAGAGATGACAAACAAAACGCAAAATAAAATTAAATACATGAGTTACACAAAACTATTGCGAAAATGTTTGAGCAAAGCTCAACAGTTGCATAATGGAAGGACAATTGCTCAGGCAAAAAATAAATCAAGGGCTACGTGGCAAATTATTAATGGACCTACTTACGCTGAACCTAACACCATAAACTGTATAAACATTAATGATATAACATATTCTGACGCCACTACAATAGCTACACTTTTTAACGATTTCTTTACAAACCTAACAAATCAACCAATGATTAATAACAATCACGCTGACATTTACTCATCAATACCCTTGAATCAGAAAACCATATTCCTTAGCCCGTATGATGTAACTGATATCTACAATGTTATAATGTCCCTAAATAACAGTAATGCAGTAGGAGTAGATGAAATAAGTACCAAAGTCATAAAACTTTGTGCAAAATACATCTGCATACCGCTGACCCACATCATAAATCTATCCTTTGAACAAGGCTGTTTCCCTAACGATCTCAAAATATCCATAGTTAAACCTGTTCACAAAAAAGACGATAAGACATTGATGAACAATTATAGGCCTATCGCTCTCATACCGATTATCTCAAAGATTATAGAAAAAGCTATGTACAAACGATTATCATCTTTTTTAAGCTCCGTCTTAAATATTAATCAATATGGCTTTCGTAAGGGGAGCTCAACTACGTTAGCTTGCTTTAACTTGATGAAGCTAATAACAACATCAATAAACAGCAAAGTCCCTGTGGCAGCAATTTTTCTAGACTTGAGCAAAGCCTTTGATTTTGTTAATCACACAATCCTATTAAAAAAAATAGAGAGATATGGAATCCGAGGAAACGCTTACAATTGGATAATGAGCTACCTCTCCGAACGGAAACAGTGCACGGAAATACAAACTATTAATAATGGAGAACTTGTAACAAAGAGGTCAATATATAACCATATCAGTTGTGGAGTACCCCAAGGGAGCATTCTAGGTCCTCTACTGTTTCTAGTATATATTAACGACTTGCCTTTATGTACTAAACACAACTGTATAATGTTTGCTGATGACACCACTTTAATAATCAAAGAGGATAATATAGTCAATTTTAATAATGAAATAAATAATACTCTTGCGGACATCATTAATTGGTTACATAATAATAATTTAAATTTAAATATAAGCAAAACTAACATTATACAATTTAGAACACGTAAAAATACTGACATTGACCTTAATGTAAACTATAATAATAATCAATTGGATGAGGTGGAAACAACCAAATTTCTCGGAATATTTATAGACAAATTCTGCAACTGGAAAACTCATATTGCCTACGTCTGTGAGAGGTTGGAAAAATTTGTTTTTGCCTTAAGAAGATTAAGCAGAACCTCATCAAGAGACTTAGTATTAACAGCCTATCACGGGCATGTATCCTCCCTACTTAGCTACGGTTTATTAATCTGGGGCAACTCTGTAGATGTCCACAATGCGTTTTTGGTCCAAAAAAAATGTATAAGAGCCGTGTGTAATGCTCATTACTTGGAACCATGTGGGCCCTTATTTAAAGCAACAAAAGTCCTACCTCTACCATGCTTATACATAAAACAGATTTGCATGTTTGTGAGGGAACACCCTGAATTTTTTGAAAAACAGAGCACTATATATCCGAGATCAACTAGGAGTAAAGACAAACTTTTTTTGCCACGATCTAGAGTCAAGCTTCACAAAAACAACTCGTACTGCATGGCTATTCAAATTTACAACAAATTGCCAAAATACATTATAGAATGCCCTTCAAAATGTTTCAAGAGAACACTGACAGAGTGGCTGCTGGATAAATGTTTTTATTCTGTGAAGGACTATTTTACCGACAAGCCTAATATTTAGTTGTTAAGATTTGACATGTCTATATTCATGTTACTTTTTATACTTTTGATTTTTACTTTTCATAATTATACTTTTATCTTTATTTCATTTAATTTTGTAATTCAATAATCAATGTAATTTAATCTGCAAATTCTGAGTGTTAGTAATTATTTTTGACATGAATAACAAATTGAAATATGTAACAATTAAGTATTCGAATATTGTTTTATTTTGTTTGCATGCCTTTTTGGTAGAACATAAGCAACACTGTTTATACCTGTATCACCTAATTTATTACTATGTTCTTGCAATAAAAGAATTTGAATTTGAATTTGAATTTGAATATCTATCAGTATCTATCAGTATCTATCAGTATCTATCAGTATCTATCAGTATCTATCAGTATCTATCTATCAGTATCTATCAGTATCTATTAGTATCTATCAGTATCTATCAGTATCTATCATATCAGTATCTATCATATCAGTATCTATCAGTATCTATCAGTATCTATCAGTATCTTTTTATCGGTATCTATCAGTATCTATCAGTATCTATCAGTATCTATCAGTATCTTTCAGTATCCATCAGTTACTATCAGTATCTATCTATCAGTATCTATCAGTATCTATCATATCAGTATCTATCAGTATCTATCAGTATCTATCATATCAGTATCTATCATATCAGTATCTATCAGTATATATTAGTATCTATCAGTATCTATCAATATCTATCATATCAGTATCTATCAGTATCTATCAGTATCTATCAGTATCTATCAGTATCTATCAGTATCTAACATATCAGTATCTATCATATCAGTATCTATCATATCAGTATCTATCAGTATCTATCTATCAGTATCTATCAGTATCTATCAGTATCTATCAGTATCTATCAGTATCTATCAGTATCAATCATATCAGTATCTATCATATCAGTATCTATCAGTATCTATCAGTTTCTATCAGTATCTATCAATATCTATCAGTATCTATTAGTATCTATCAGTATCTATCAGTATCTATCAGTATCTATCAGTATCTATCAGTATCTATCAGTATCTATCAGTATCTATCATATCAGTATCTATCATATCAGTATCTATCATATCAGTATCTATCATATCAGTATCTATCAGTATCTATCAGTATCTATCAGTATCTATCTATCAGTATCTATCAGTATCTATCGGTATCTATCAGTATCTATCAGTATCTATCAGTATCTATCAGTATCTATCAAATCAGTATCTATCATATCAGTATCTATCAGTATCTATCAGTATCTATCCATCAGTATCTATCAGTTTCTATCCGTATCTATCATATCAATATCTATCATATCAGTATCTATCATATCAGTATCTATCAGTATCTATCAGTATCTATCAGTATCTATCAGTATCTATCTATCAATATCTATCAGTATCTATCAGTATCTATCAGTATCTATCAGTATCTATCAGTATCTATCAGTATCTTTCAGTATCTATCAAATCAGTATCTATCATATCAGTATCTATCAGTATCTATCAGTATCTATCCATCAGTATCTATCAGTTTCTACCAGTATCTATCATATCAGTATCTATCAGTATCTTTCAGTATCTATCAGTATCTTTCAGTATCTATCATATCAGTATCTATCATATCAGTATCTATCAATATCTTTCAGTATCTATCAGTATCTATCAGTATCTATCAGTATCTATCAGTATCTATCAGTATCTATCATATCAGTATCTATCATATCAGTATATATCAGTATCTATCAGTATCTATCTATCAGTATCTATCAGTATCTATCAGTATCTATCAGTATCTATCAGTATCTATCAGTATCTATCAGTATCTATCAGTATCTATCAGTATCTATCATATCAGTATCTATCATATCAGTATCTATCAGTATCTTTCAGTATCTATCAGTATCTATCAGTATCTATCTATCAGTATCTATCAGTATCTATCAGTATCTATCAGTATCTATCATATCAGTATCTATCATATCAGTATCTATCATATCAGTATCTATCATATCAGTATCTATCAGTATCTATCAGTATCTATCAGTATCTATCTATCAGTATCTATCATATCAGTATCTATCAGTATCTATCAGTATCTATCAGTATCTATCTA
This sequence comes from Apotomis turbidana, assembly GCA_905147355.2. Classification (NCBI taxonomy): domain Eukaryota; kingdom Metazoa; phylum Arthropoda; class Insecta; order Lepidoptera; family Tortricidae; genus Apotomis; species Apotomis turbidana. The sequence goes on along the minus strand of LR990280.1, from coordinate 61,419,643 downwards.
TCAGTATCAATCAGTATCTATCAGTATCTATCAGTATCTATCAGTATCTATCAGTATCTATCAGTATCTAACATATCAGTATCTATCATATCAGTATCTATCAGTATCTATCAGTATTTATCAGTATCTATCTATCAGTATCTATCAGTATCTATCAGTATCTATCAGTATCTATCAGTATCTATCATATCAGTATTTATCAGTATCTATCAGTATCTATCAGTATCTATCAGTATCTATCAGTATCTATCAGTATCTATCATATCAGTATCTATCATATCAGTATCTATCAGTATCTATCAGTATCTATCAGTATCTATCATATCAGTATCTATCATATCAGTATTTATCAGTATCTATCAGTATCTATCTATCAGTATCTATCAGTATCTATCAGTATCTATCAGTATCTATCAGTATCTATCAGTATCTATCAGTATCTATCAGTATCTATCAGTATCTATCATATCAGTATTTATCAGTATCTATCAGTATCTATCTATCAGTATCTATCAGTATCTATCAGTATCTATCAGTATCTATCAGTATCTATCAGTATCTATCATATCAGTATCTATCAGTATCTATCAGTATCTATCAGTATCTATCAGTATCTATCTATCGGTATCTATCAGTATCTATCAGTATCTATCAGTATCTATCTATCAGTATCTATCAGTATCTATCAGTATCTATCAGTATCTATCCATCAGTATCTATCAGTTTCTATCAGTATCTATCATATCAGTATCTATCATATCAGTATCTATCAGTATCTTTCAGTATCTATCAGTATCTATCAGTATCTATCATATCAGTATCTATCATATCAGTATCTATCAGTATCTTTCAGTATCTATCAGAATCTATCAGTATCTATCTATCAGTATCTATCAGTATCTATCAGTATCTATCAGTATCTATCAGTATCTATCATATCAGTATCTATCAGTATCTATCAGTATCTATCAGTATCTATCTATCAGTATCTATCAGTATCTATCAGTATCTATCAGTATCTATCAGTATCTATCAGTATCTATCAGTATCTATCAGTATCTATCATATCAGTATCTATCAGTATCTATCAGTATCTATCTGTTTCTATCAGTATATATTAGTATCTATCAGTATCTATCAGTATCTATCATATCAGTATCTATCATATCAGTATCTATCAGTATCTATCAGTATCTATCAGTATCTATCAGTATCTATCAGTATCTATCTATCAGTATCTATCAGTATCTATCAGTATCTATCAGTATCTATCAGTATCTATCAGTATCTATCAGTATCTATCAGTATCTATCAGTATCTATCAGTATCTATCAGTATCTATCAGTATCTATCAGTATCTATCAGTATCTATCAGTATCTATCAGTATCTATCAGTATCTATCAGTATCTATCAGTATCTATCAGTATCTATCAGTATCTATCAGTATCTATCAGTATCTATCATATCAGTATCTATCATATCAGTATCTATCAGTATCTTTCAGTATCTATCAGTATCTATCAGTATCTATCAGTATCTATCTATCAGTATCTATCAGTATCTATCATATCAGTAGCTATCATATCAGTATCTATCAGTATCTATCAGTATCTATCAGTATCTATCAGTATCTATCTATCAGTATCTATCAGTATCTATCAGTATCTATCAGTATCTATCATATCAGTATCTATCATATCAGTATCTATCAGTATCTATCAGTATCTATCAGTATCTATCAGTATCTATCAGTATCTATCTTTCAGTATCTATCAGTATCTATCAGTATCTATCAGTCTCTATCAGTATCTATCATATCAGTATCTATCATATCAGTATCTATCAGTATCTATCAGTATCTATCAGTATCTATCAGTATCTATCAGTATCTATCAGTATCTATCAGTATCTATCTATCGGTATCTATCAGTATCTATCAGTATCTATCAGTATCTATCAGTATTTATCAGTATCTATCATATCAGTAACTATCATATCAGTATCTATCAGTATCTTTCAGTATCTATCAGTATCTATCAGTATCTATCTTGGAAAATTATCCGTAACTGGCTTCAGTTCTTCAGGATACTTGGCATCTTGGTGGTGAAATGAAAATGGACTGTAAAACTTAACTGGTGTATAATTCGAAGTAAAAAAAGTACAAAGAAAGCAAGTCCGTTACAAGAGTCGTGAGTCAGTGGATTTTGAAAGATCTGTTACACAGGTAAGATGAACGAACAATTTTGTATGCATAATGTTGCCATATAAAACATTAATGAATTTAATACTGACTAAATTGAAGCTATACATTTCATTGAACATTTTATTTACAAAATATGCAATATGACTGAAAATTATTATGACATTATTATATTATAGAATTAATTAAATATTTGAATTGGAATAAACTTTGAATGAAATAAAATTGTTAAAAAGAATAAGGATTAAAAATTTTACAATTTTTAAACGTTTCTTAACAATCTATCAGTATCTATCAGTATCTATCATATCAGTAACTATCATATCAGTATATCTATCAGTATCTATCAGTATCTATCAGTATCTATCTATCAGTATCTATCAGTATCTATCAGTATCTATCAGTATCTATCAGTATCTATCAGTATCTATCAGTATCTATCGGTATCTATCAGTATCTATCATATCAGTATATATCATATCAGTATCTATCAGTATCTATCAGTATCTATCTATCAGTTTCTATCAGTATATATTAGTATCTATCAGTATCTATCATATCAGTATCTATCAGTATCTACCAGTATCTATCAGTATCTATCAAATCAGTATCTATCATATCAGTATCTATCAGTATCTATCAGTATCTATCAGTATCTATCTATCAGTATCTATCAGTTTCTATCAGTATCTATCATATCAGTATCTATCATATCAGTATCTATCAGTATCTATCAGTATCTATCAGTATCTATCAGTATCTATCATATCAGTATCTATCATATCAGTATCTATCAGTATCTTTCAGTATCTATCAGTATCTATCAGTATCTATCAGTATCTATCTATCAGTATCTATCAGTATCTATCAGTATCTATCAGTATCTATCAGTATCTATCAGTATCTATCAGTATCTATTAGTATCTATCAGTATCAATCATATCAGTATCTATCATATCAGTATCTATCAGTATCTATCAGTATCTATCAGTATCTATCAGTATCTATTTATCAGTACCTATCAGTATCTATCAGTATCTATCAGTATCTATCATATCAGTATCTATCATATCAGTATCTATCAGTATCTATCAGTATCTATCAGTATCTATCTATCAGTATCTATCAGTATCTATCAGTATCTATCAGTATCTATCAGTATCTATCAGTATCTATCAGTATCTATCAGTATCTATCAGTATCTATCAGTATCTATCAGTATCTATCAGTATCTATCAGTATCTATCAGTATCTAACATATCAGTATCTATCATATCAGTATCTATCAGTATCTATCAGTATCTATCAGTATCTTTCTATCAGTATCTATCAGTATCTATCAGTATCTATCAGTATCTATCAGTATCTATCAGTATCTATCATATCAGTATCTATCAGTATCTATCAGTATCTATCTATCAGTATCTATCAGTATCTATCAGTATCTATCAGTATCTATCAGTATCTATCAGTATCTATCATATCAGTATCTATCATTTCAGTATCCATCAGTATCTATCAGTATCTATCAGTATCTATCTATCAGTATCAATCAGTATCTATCAGTATCTATCAGTATCTATCAGTATCTAACATATCAGTATCTATCATATCAGTATCTATCAGTATCTATCAGTATCTATCTATCAGTATCTATCAGTATCTATCAGTATCTATCAGTATCTATCAGTATCTATCAGTATCTATCAGTATCTATTAGTATCTATCAGTATCAAACATATCAGTATCTATCATATCAGTATCTATCAGTATCTATCAGTATCTATCAGTATCTATTTATCAGTATCTATCAGTATCTATCTATCAGTATCTATCAGTATCTATCAGTATCTATCAGTATCTATCAGTATCTATCAGTATCTATCAGTATCTATCAGTATCTATCAGTATCTATCAGTATCTATCAGTATCTATCAGTATCTATCAGTATCTATCAGTATCTATCAGTATCTATCAGTATCTATCAGTATCTATCAGTATCTATCAGTATCTATAAGTATCTATCAGTATCTAACATATCAGTATCTATCATATCAGTATCTATCAGTATCTATCAGTATCTATCAGTATCTATCTATCAGTATCTATCAGTATCTATCAGTATCTATCAGTATCTATCAGTATCTATCAGTATCTATCATATCAGTATCTATCATATCAGTATTTATCAGTATCTATCAGTATCTATCTATCAGTATCTATCAGTATCTATCAGTATCTATCAGTATCTATCAGTATCTATCAGTATCTATCAGTCTCTATCAGTATCTATCATATCAGTATCTATCATATCAGTATCTATCAGTATCTATCAGTATCTATCAGTATCTATCAGTATCTATCAGTATCTATCTATCGGTATCTATCAGTATCTATCTATCGGTATCTATCAGTATCTATCAGTATCTATTAGTATCTATCAGTATCTATCAGTATCTATCAGTATCTATCATATCAGTATCTATCATATCAGTATCTATCAGTATCTATCAGTATCTATCAGTATCTATCAGTATCTATCAGTATCTATCAGTATCTATCAGTATCTATCATATCAGTATCTATCATATCAGTATCTATCATATCAGTATATATCAGTATCTATCAGTATCTATCTATCAGTATCTATCAGTATCTATCAGTATCTATCAAATCAGTATCTATCATATCAGTATCTATCAGTATCTATCAGTATCTATCAGTATCTATCCATCAGTATCTATCAGTTTCTATCAGTATCTATCATATCAGTATCTATCAGTATCTTTCAGTATCTATCAGTATCTATCAGTATCTATCAGTATCTATCAGTATCTTTCAGTATCTATCATAACTATAAATACTGATAGATACTGATAGATACTGATATGATAGATACTAATATGTCAGATACTGATAGATACTGATAGATACTGATAGATACTGATAGATACTGATAGATACTGATAGATACTGATAGATACTGATTGATACTGATAGATAGATACTGATAGATACTGATAGATACTGATAGATACTGATATGATAGATACTGATATGATAGATACTGATAGATACTGATAGATACTGATAGATAGATACTGATAGATACTGATAGATACTGAAAGATACTGATATGATAAATACTGATATGATAGATACTGATAGATACTGATAGATACTAATATAAACTGATAGAAACTGATAGATAGATACTGATAGATACTGATAGATACTGATATGATAGATACTGATAGATACTGATAGATACTGATAGATACTGATAGATACTGATAGATACTGATAGATACTGATAGATAGATACTGATAGATACTGATAGATACTGATAGATACTGATATGATAGATACTGATAGATACTGATAGATAGATACTGATAGATACTGATATGATAGATACTGATATGATAGATACTGATAGATACTGATAGATACTGATAGATACTGATAGATACTGATATGAAAGATACTGATATGATAGATACTGATAGAAACTGATAGATACTGATAGATACCGATTGATAGATACTGATAGATACTGATAGATACTGATATGATAGATACTGATATGATAGATACTGATAGATACTGATAGATACTAATAGATACTGATAGATACTGATAGATACTGATAGATACTGATAGATACTGATAGATACTGATAGATACTGATAGATACTGATAGATACTGATAGATACTGATAGATACTGATAGATACTGATAGATACTGATAGATACTGATATGATAGATACTGATATGATAGATACTGATAGATACTGATAGATACTGATAGATAGATACTGATAGATACTGATAGATACTGATATGATAGATACTGATATGATAGATACTGATAGATACTGATAGATACTGATATGATAGATAATGATATGATAGATACTGATAGATACTGATATGATAGATACTGATAGATACTAATATATACTGATAGAAACTGATAGATAGATACTGATTGATACTGATAGATAGATACTGATAGATACTGATAGATACTGATAGATACTGATATGATAGATACTGATATGATAGATACTGATAGATACTGATAGATACTGATAGATAGATACTGATAGATACTGATAGATACTGATAGATACTGATATGATAAATACTGATATGATAGATACTGATAGATACTGATAGATACAAATATATACTGATAGAAACTGATAGATAGATACTGATAGATACTAATAGATACTGATATGATAGAAACTGATATGAAAGATACTGATAGATACTGATAAATACTGATAGATACTGATAGATACTGATAGATACTGATAGATACTGATAGATACTGATAGATACTGATAGATACTGATAGATACTGATAGATACTGATAGATACTGATAGATAGATACTGATAGATACTGATAGATACTGATATGATAGATACTGATAGATACTGATAGATAGATACTGATAGATACTGATAGATACTGATAGATACTGAAAGATACTGATAGATACTGATATGATAGATACTGATAGATACTGATAGATACTGATAGATACTGATAGATACTGATATGATAGATACTGATATGATAGATACTGATAGAAACTGATAGATACTGATAGATAGATACTGATAAATACTGATAGATACTGATAGATACTGATATGATAGATACTGATTTGATAGATACTGATAGATACTGATAGATACTGATAGATACTGATAGATACTGATAGATAGATACTGATAGATACTGATAGATACTGATAGATACTGATAGATAGATACTGATAGATACTGATAGATACTGATATGATAGATACTGATAGATACTGATAGATAGATACTGATAGATACTGATAGATACTGATATGATAGATACTGATAGATACTGATAGATAGATACTGATAGATACTGATATGATAGATACTGATAGATACTGATAGATTGATACTGATAGATACTGCTAGATACTGATATGATAGATACTGATATGATAGATACTGATAGATACTGATAGATACTGATAGATACTGATAGATACTGATAGATACTGATAGATACTGATAGATAGATACTGATAGATACTGATATGATAGATACTGAAAGATACTGATAGATACTGATAGATACTGATAGATACTGAAAGATACTGATAGATACTGATATGATAGATACTGATAGAAACTGATAGATACTGATGGATAGATACTGATAGATACTGATAGATACTGATAGATACTGATAGATACTGATATGATACATACTGATTTGATAGATACTGATAGATACTGATAGATACTGATAGATACTGATAGATACTGATAGATAGATTCTGATAGATACTGATAGATACTGATATGATAGATACTGATATGATAGATACTGATATGATAGATACTGATAGATACTGATAGATACTGATAGATACTGATAGATACTGATAGATACTGATAGATACTGATAGATACTGATAGATACTGATAGATACTGATATATACTGATAGATACTGATAGATACTGATAGATACTGATAGATACTGATAGATACTGATAGATACTGATAGATAGATACTGATAGATACTGATAGATACTGATAGATACTGAAAGATACTGATAGATACTGATATGATAGATACTGATATGAAAGATACTGAAAGATACTGATAGATACTGATAGATACTGATAGATACTGATAGATACTGATATGATAGATACTGATATGATAGATACTGATAGATACTGATGGATAGATACTGATAGATACTGATAGATACTGATAGATACTGATATGATACATACTGATTTGATAGATACTGATAGATACTGATAGATTTTGATAGATACTGATAGATACTGATAGATACTGATAGATAGATACTGATAGATACTGATATGATAGATATTGATATGATAGATACTGATAGATACTGATAGATACTGATAGATACTGATAGATACTGATAGATACTGATAGATACTGATAGAAAGATACTGATAGATACTGATATGATAGATACTGATAGATACTGATAGATACTGATATGATAGATACTGATAGATACTAATATATACTGATAGAAACTGATAGATACTGATAGATACTGATAGATACTGATATGATAGATACTGATAGATACTGATAGATACTGATAGATACTGATAGATAGATACTGATAGATACTGATAGATACTGATAGATACTGATATGATAGATACTGATATGATAGATACTGATAGATACTGATAGATAGATACTGATAGATACTGAAAGATACTGATAGATACTGATATGATAGATACTGATATGATAGAAACTGATAAATACTGATAGATACTGATAGATACTGATAGATACCGATAGATAGATACTGATAGATACTGATAGATACTGATATGATAGATACTGATATGGTAGATACTGATAGATACTGATAGATACTAATAGATACTGATAGAAACTGATAGATAGATACTGATAGATACTGATAGATACTGATATGATAGATACTGATATGATAGATACTGATAGATACTGATAGATACTGATAGATACTGATAGATACTGATAGATAGATTCTGATAGATACTGATAGATACTGATATGATAGATACTGATATGATAGATACTGATATGATAGATACTGATAGATACTGATAGATACTGATAGATACTGATAGATACTGATAGATACTGATAGATACTGATAGATACTGATAGATACTGATAGATACTGATAGATACTGATATATACTGATAGATACTGATAGATACTGATAGATACTGATAGATACTGATAGATACTGATAGATACTGATAGAAAGATACTGATAGATACTGATAGATACTGATAGATACTGAAAGATACTGATAGATACTGATATGATAGATACTGATATGAAAGATACTGAAAGATACTGATAGATACTGATAGATACTGAAAGATACTGATAGATACTGATATGATAGATACTGATAGATACTGATGGATAGATACTGATAGATACTGATAGATACTGATAGATACTGATATGATACATACTGATTTGATAGGTACTGATAGATACTGATAGATTTTGATAGATACTGATAGATACTGATAGATACTGATAGATAGATACTGATAGATACTGATATGATAGATATTGATATGATAGATACTGATAGATACTGATAGATACTGATAGATACTGATAGATACTGATAGATACTGATAGATACTGATAGAAAGATACTGATAGATACTGATATGATAGATACTGATAGATACTGATAGATACTGATATGATAGATACTGATAGATACTAATATATACTGATAGAAACTGATAGATACTGATAGATACTGATAGATACTGATATGATAGATACTGATAGATACTGATAGATACTGATAGATACTGATAGATAGATACTGATAGATACTGATAGATACTGATAGATACTGATATGATAGATACTGATATGATAGATACTGATAGATACTGATAGATAGATACTGATAGATACTGAAAGATACTGATAGATATTGATATGATAGATACTGATATGATAGAAACTGATAAATACTGATAGATACTGATAGATACTGATAGATACCGATAGATAGATACTGATAGATACTGATAGATACTGATATGATAGATACTGATATGGTAGATACTGATAGATACTGATAGATACTAATAGATACTGATAGAAACTGATAGATAGATACTGATAGATACTGATAGATACTGATATGATAGATACTGATATGATAGATACTGATAGATACTTATAGATACTGATAGATACTGATAGATACTGATAGATAGATACTGATAGATACTGATAGATACTGATAGATACTGATATGATAGATACTGATATGATAGATACTGATAGATAGATACTGATAGATACTGAAAGATACTGATAGATACTGATATGATAGATACTGATATGTTTGATACTGATAGATACTGATAGATACTGATAGATACTGATATGATAGATACAGATATGATAGATACTGATATGATAGATACTGATAGATACTGATAGATACTGATAGATACTGATAGATACTGATAGATACTGATAGATACTGATAGATAGATACTGATAGATACTGATAGATACTGATAGATACTGATATGATAGATACTGATATGATAGATACTGATAGATACTAATATATACTGATAGAAACTGATAGATAGATACTGATAGATACTGATAGATACTGATATGATAGAAACTGATATGATAGATACTGATAGATACTGATAGATAAAATAGATACTGATAGATACTGATAGATACTGATAGATACTGATAGATACTGATAGATACTGATAGATAGATACTGATAGATACTGATAGATACTGATATGATAGATACTGATATGATAGATACTGATAGATACTGATAGGAACTAATAGATACTGATAGATACTGATAGATAGATACTGATAGATACTGATAGATACTGATAGATACTGATAGATACTGATAGATACTGATAGATACTGATAGATACTGATAGATACTGATAGATAGATACTGATAGATACTGATAGATACTGATAGATACTGATAGATACTGATATGATAGATACTGATTTGATAGATACTGATAGATACTGATAGATACTGATAGATACTGATAGATACTGATAGATACTGATAGATACTGATATGATAGATACTGATAGATACTGATAGATACTGATAGATACTGATAGATACTGATAGATACTGATATGATAGATACTGATATGATAGATACTGATAGATACTGATAGATACTGATAGATAGATACTGATAGATACTGATAAATACTGATATGATAGATACTGATAGATACTGATAGATACTGATATGATAGATACTGATAGATACTGATAGATACTAATATATACTGATAGAAACTGATAGATAGATACTGATAGATACTGATATGATAGATACTGATATGATAGATACTGATAGATACTGATAGATACTGATAGATACTGATAGATACTGATAGATACTGATAGATACTGATAGATACTGATAGATACTGATATGATAGATACTGATATGATAGATACTGATATGATAGATACTGATAGATACTGATAGATACTGATAGATAGATACTGATAGATACTGATAAATACTGATATGATAGATACTGATATGAAAGATACTGATATGATAGATACTGATAGAAACTGATATATACTGATAGATAGATACTGATAGATACTGATAGATACTGATAGATACTGATATGATAGATACTGATAGATAGATACTGATAGATACTGATAGATACTGATATGATAGATACTGATATGATAGATACTGATAGATACTGATAGATACTGATAGATACTGATAGATACTGATAGATACTGATAGATAGATACTGATAGATACTGATAGATACTGATAGATACTGATATGATAAATACTGATATGATAGATACTGATAGATACTGATAGATACAAATATATACTAATAGAAACTGATAGATAGATACTGATAGATACTGATAGATACTGATATGATAGAAACTGATATGAAAGATACTGATAGATACTGATATATACTGATAGATACTGATAGATTCTAATAGATACTGATAGATACTGATAGATACTGATAGATACTGATAGATACTGATAGATACTGATAGATACTGATAGAAAGATACTGATAGATACTGATAGATACTGATATGATAGAAACTGATGAATACTGATAGATACTGATAGATACCGATAGATAGATACTTATAGATACTGATAGATACTGATAGATACTGATATGATAGATACTGATATGGTAGATACTGATAGATACTGATAGATACTAATAGATACTGATAGAAACTGATAGATAGATACTGATAGATACTGATAGATACTGATATGATAGATACTGATATGATAGATACTGATAGATACTTATAGATACTGATAGATACTGATAGATAGATACTGATAGATACTGATAGATACTGATAGATACTGATATGATAGATACTGATATGATAGATACTGATATGATAGATACTGATAGATACTGATAGATAGATACTGATAGATACTGAAAGATACTGATAGATACTGATAGATACTGATATGATAGATACTGATATGATAGATACTGATAGATACTGATAGATACTGATAGATACTGATAGATACTGATATGATAGATACTGATATGATAGATACTGATATGATAGATACTGATAGATACTGATAGATACTGATAGATACTGATAGATACTGATAGATACTGATAGATACTGATAGATACTGATAGATAGATACTGATAGATACTGATAGATACTGATAGATACTGATATGATAGATACTGATATGATAGATACTGATAGATACTAATATATACTGATAGAAACTGATAGATAGATACTGATAGATACTGATAGATACTGATATGATAGAAACTGATATGAAAGATACTGATAGATACTGATCGATACTGATAGATACTGATAGATACTGATAGATACTGATAGATACTGATAGATACTGATAGATACTGATAGATACTGATATGATAGATACTGATAGATACTGATAGATACTGATAGATACTGATAGATACTGATAGATACTGATAGGATAGATACTGATATGATAGAAACTGATAGATACTGATAGATACTAATAGATAGATACTGATAGATACTGATAAATACTGATATGATACTGATAGATACTGATAGATACTGATAGATACTGATAGATACTGATAGATACTGATAGATACTGATAGATACTGATAGATACTGATAGATACTGATAGATACTGATAGATACTGATAGATACTGATAGATATTGATAGATACTGATAGATAGATACTGATAGATACTGATAAATACTGATATGATAGATACTGATATGATAGATACTGATAGATACTGATAGATACTGATAGATACTGATAGATACTGATAGATACTGATAGATACTGATAGATACTGATAGATACTGATAGATACTGATATGATAGATACTGATATGATAGATACTGATAGATAGATACTGATAGATACTGATAGATACTGATAGATACTGATATGATAGATACTGATAGATACTGATAGATACTGATAGATACTGATAGATACTGATATGAAAGATACTGATATGATAGATACTGATAGAAACTGATAGATACTGATAGATAGATACTGATAGATACTGATAGATACTGATATGATAGATACTGATAGATACTGATAGATAGATACTGATAGATACTGATAGATACTGATAGATACTGATAGATACTGATAGATACTGATAGATACTGATAGATACTGATATGATAGATACTGATAGATACTGATAGATACTGATAGATACTGATAGATACTGATAGATACTGATAGATACTGATAGATAGATACTGATAGATACTGATAGATAGATACTGATAGATACTGATAGATACTGATATGATAGATACTGATATGATAGATACTGATAGATACTGATAGATACTAATATATACTGATAGAAACTGATAGATAGATACTGATAGATACTGATAGATACTGATATGATAGATACTGATATGATAGATACTGATAGATACTGATAGATACTGATAGATACTGATAGATACTGATAGATACTGATAGATACTGATAGATACTGATAGATAGATACTGATAGATACTGATAGATACTGATAGATACTGATATGATAGATACTGATATGATAGATACTGATAGATAGATACTGATAGATACTGATATGATAGATACTGATATGATAGATACTGATAGATACTGATAGATACTGATAGATACTGATAGATACTGATAGATACTGATATGAAAGATACTGATATGATAGATACTGATAGAAACTGATAGATACTGATAGATACTGATAGATACTGATAGATACTGATAGATGCTGATAGATACTGATAGATACTGATAGATACTGATAGATACTGATAGATAGATACTGATAGATACTGATATGATAGATACTGATATGTTAGATACTGATAGATACTGATAGATACTGATAGATAGATACTGATAGATACTGATAGATACTGATAGATAGATACTGATAGATACTGATATGATAGATACTGAAAGATACTGATATGATAGATACTGATATGATAGATACTGATAGATACTGATATATACTGATAGATACTGATAGATACTGATAGATACTGATAGATACTGATAGATACTGATATGATAGATACTGATATGATAGATACTGATATGATAGATACTGATAGATACTGATAGATACTGATAGATACTGATAGATACTGATAGATACTGATATGATAGATACTGATATGATAGATACTGATAGATACTGATAGATACTAATTTATACTGATAGAAACTGATAGATAGATACTGATAGATACTGATAGATACTGATATGATAGATACTGATATGATAGATACTGATAGATACTGATAGATACTGATAGAAACTGATAGATACTGATAGATACTGATAGATAGATACTGATAGATACTGATATGATAGATACTGATATGATAGATACTGATATGATAGATACTGATAGATAGATACTGATAGATACTGATAGATACTGAAAGATACTGATAGATACTGATATGATAGATACTGATATGATAGATACTGATAGATACTGATAGAAACTGATAGATACCGATAGATAGATACTGATAGATACTGATATGATAGATACTGAAAGATACTGATAGATACTGATATGATAGATACTGATATGATAGATACTGATAGAAACTGATAGATACTGATGGAAAGATACTGATAGATACTGATATGATAGATACTGATTTGATAGATACTGATTTATACTGATAGATAGATACTGATAGATACTGATAGATACTGATATGATAGATACTGATATAATAGATACTGATATGATAAATACTGATAGATACTGATAGATACTGATAGATACTGATAGATACTGATAGATACTGATAGATACTGATAGATACTGATAGATACTGATAGATACTGATAGATACTGATAGATACTGATAGATACTGATAGATACTGATAGATAGATACTGATAGATACTGATAGATACTGCTAGATACTGATATGATAGATACTGATAGATACTAATAAATACTGATAGAAACTGATAGATAGATACTGATAGATACTGAAATGATAGATACTAATATGATAGATACTGATAGATACTGATGGATACTGATAGATACTGATGGATACTGATAGATACTGATAGATAGATACTGATAGATACTGATAGATACTGATAGATACTGATATGATAGATACTGATATGATAGATACTGATATGATAGATACTGATAGATACTGATAGATAGATACTGATAGATACTGATAGATACTGAAAGATACTGATAGATACTGATATGATAGATACTGATATGATAGATACTGATAGATACTGATAGATACTGATAGATACTGATAGATACTGCTAGATACTGATAGATACCGATAGAAAGATACTGATAGATACTGATAGATACTGATAGATACTGATATGATAGATACTGATAGATACTAATAGATACTGATAGATACTGATAGATAGATACTGATAGATACTGATAGATACTGATAGATACTGATAGATACTGATAGATACTGATAGATACTGATAGATACTGATAGATACTGATAGATACTGATAGATACTGATAGATACTGATAGATACTGATAGATACTGATATGATAGATACTGATATGATAGATACTGATAGATACTGATAGATAGATACTGATAGATAGATACTGATAGATACTGATAGATACTGATAGATACTGATAGATACTGATATGATAGATACTGATATGATAGATACTGATAGATACTGATAGATACTGATAGATACTGATAGATACTGATAGATACTGATAGATACTGATAGATAGATACTGATAGATACTGATAGATACTGATATGATAGATACTGATATGTTAGATACTGATAGATACTGATAGATACTGATAGATACTGATAGATACTGATAGATACTGATAGATACTGATTGATACTGATAGATAGATACTGATAGATACTGATAGATACTGATAGATACTGATATGATAGATACTGATATGATAGATACTGATAGATACTGATAGATACTGATAGATACTGATAGATAGATACTGATAGATACTGATAGATACTGATAGATACTGATAGATACTGATAGATACTGATAGATACTGATAGATACTGCTAGATACTGATAGATACTGATAGATAGATACTGATAGAAACTGATAGATAGATACTGATAGATACTGATAGATACTGATATGATAGATACTGATAGATACTGATAGATACTGATAGATACTGATAGATACTGATAGATAGATACTGATAGATACTGATAGATACTGATAGATACTGATATGATAGATACTGATAGATACTGATAGATAGATACTGATAGATACTGATATGATAGATACTGATATGATAGATACTGATAGATACTGATAGATACTGATAGATACTGATATGAAAGATACTGATATGATAGATACTGATAGAAACTGATAGATACTGATAGATACCGATTGATAGATACTGATAGATACTGATAGATACTGATATGATAGTGATAAATAGATACTGATAGATACTGATAGATACTGATAGATACTGATAGATACTGATAGATACTGATAGATACTGATAGATACTGATATGATAGATACTGATGTGATTGATACTGATAGATACTAATAGATACTGATAGATACTGATAGATACTGATAGATACTGATAGATACTGATAGATACTGATAGATACTGATAGATACTGATAGATAGATACTGATAGATACTGATAGATACTGATAGATACTGATAGATACTGATAGATACTGATATGATAGATACTGATATGATAGATACTGATAGATACTGATAGATACTGATAGATACTGATAGATAGATACTGATAGATACTGATAGATACTGATAGATACTGATATGATAAATACTGATATGATAGATACTGATAGATACTGATAGATACAAATATATACTGATAGAAACTGATAGATAGATACTGATAGATACTAATAGATACTGATATGATAGAAACTGATATGAAAGATACTGATAGATACTGATAAATACTGATAGATACTGATAGATACTGATAGATACTGATAGATACTGATAGATACTGATAGATACTGATAGATACTGATAGATACTGATAGATACTGATAGATAGATACTGATAGATACTGATAGATACTGATATGATAGATACTGATAGATACTGATAGATAGATACTGATAGATACTGATAGATACTGATAGATACTGATAGATACTGGAAGATACTGATAGATACTGATATGATAGATACTGATAGATACTGATAGATACTGATAGATACTGATAGATACTGATATGATAGATACTGATATGATAGATACTGATATGATAGATACTGATAGAAACTGATAGATACTGATAGATAGATACTGATAAATACTGATAGATACTGATAGATACTGATATGATAGATACTGATTTGATAGATACTGATAGATACTGATAGATACTGATAGATACTGATAGATACTGATAGATACTGATAGATACTGATAGATACTGATAGATAGATACTGATAGATACTGATAGATACTGATAGATAGATACTGATAGATACTGATAGATACTGATATGATAGATACTGATAGATACTGATAGATACTGATAGATAGATACTGATAGATACTGATAGATACTGATATGATAGATACTGATAGATACTGATAGATAGATACTGATAGATACTGATATGATAGCTACTGATAGATACTGATAGATTGATACTGATAGATACTGCTAGATACTGATATGATAGATACTGATATGATAGATACTGATAGATACTGATAGATACTGATAGATACTGATAGATACTGATAGATACTGATAGATACTGATAGATAGATACTGATAGATACTGATATGATAGATACTGAAAGATACTGATAGATACTGATAGATACTGATAGATACTGAAAGATACTGATAGATACTGATATGATAGATACTGATAGAAACTGATAGATACTGATGGATAGATACTGATAGATACTGATAGATACTGATAGATACTGATAGATACTGATAGATACTGATATGATACATACTGATTTGATAGATACTGATAGATACTGATAGATACTGATAGATACTGATAGATAGATTCTGATAGATACTGATAGATACTGATATGATAGATACTGATATGATAGATACTGATATGATAGATACTGATAGATACTGATAGATACTGATAGATACTGATAGATACTGATAGATACTGATAGATACTGATAGATACTGATAGATACTGATATATACTGATAGATACTGATAGATACTGATAGATACTGATAGATACTGATAGATACTGATAGATACTGATAGATACTGATAGATAGATACTGATAGATACTGATAGATACTGATAGATACTGAAAGATACTGATAGATACTGATATGAAAGATACTGAAAGATACTGATAGATACTGATAGATACTGAAAGATACTGATAGATACTGATATGATAGATACTGATATGATAGATACTGATAGATACTGATGGATAAATACTGATAGATACTGATAGATACTGATAGATACTGATATGATACATACTGATTTGATAGGTACTGATAGATACTGATAGATTTTGATAGATACTGATAGATACTGATAGATACTGATAGATAGATACTGATAGATACTGATATGATAGATATTGATATGATAGATACTGATAGATACTGATAGATACTGATAGATACTGATAGATGCTGATAGATACTGATAGATACTGATAGAAAGATACTGATAGATACTGATATGATAGATACTGATAGATACTGATAGATACTGATATGATAGATACTGATAGATACTAATATATACTGATAGAAACTGATAGATACTGATAGATACTGATAGATACTGATATGATAGATACTGATAGATACTGATAGATACTGATAGATACTGATAGATACTGATAGATAGATACTGATAGATACTGATAGATACTGATAGATACTGATATGATAGATACTGATATGATAGATACTGATAGATACTGATAGATAGATACTGATAGATACTGAAAGATACTGATAGATACTGATATGATAGATACTGATATGATAGAAACTGATAAATACTGATAGATACTGATAGATACTGATAGATACCGATAGATAGATACTGATAGATACTGATAGATACTGATATGATAGATACTGATATGGTAGATACTGATAGATACTGATAGATACTAATAGATACTGATAGAAACTGATAGATAGATACTGATAGATACTGATAGATACTGATATGATAGATACTGATATGATAGATACTGATAGATACTTATAGATACTGATAGATACTGATAGATACTGATAGATAGATACTGATAGATACTGATAGATACTGATAGATACTGATATGATAGATACTGATATGATAGATACTGATAGATAGATACTGATAGATACTGAAAGATACTGATAGATACTGATATGATAGATACTGATATGTTTGATACTGATAGATACTGATAGATACTGATAGATACTGATATGATAGATACAGATATGATAGATACTGATATGATAGATACTGATAGATACTGATAGATACTGATAGATACTGATAGATACTGATAGATACTGATAGATACTGATAGATACTGATAGATACTGATAGATACTGATAGATAGATACTGATAGATACTGATAGATACTGATAGATACTGATATGATAGATACTGATATGATAGATACTGATAGATACTAATATATACTGATAGAAACTGATAGATAGATACTGATAGATACTGATAGATACTGATATGATAGAAACTGATATGATAGATACTGATAGATACTGATAGATAAAATAGATACTGATAGATACTGATAGATACTGATAGATACTGATAGATACTGATAGATACTGATAGATAGATACTGATAGATACTGATAGATACTGATATGATAGATACTGATATGATAGATACTGATAGATACTGATAGAAACTAATAGATACTGATAGATACTGATAGATACTGATAGATAGATATTGATAGATACTGATAGATACTGATAGATACTGATAGATACTGATAGATACTGATAGATACTGATAGATACTGATAGATACTGATAGATACTGATAGATACTGATAGATAGATACTGATAGATACTGATAGATACTGATAGATACTGATAGATACTGATAGATACTGATATGATAGATACTGATTTAATAGATACTGATAGATACTGATAGATACTGATAGATACTGATAGATACTGATAGATACTGATATGATAGATACTGATAGATACTGATAGATACTGATAGATACTGATAGATACTGATAGATACTGATATGATAGATACTGATATGATAGATACTGATAGATACTGATAGATACTGATAGATAGATACTGATAGATACTGATAAATACTGATATGATAGATACTGATAGATACTGATAGATACTGATATGATAGATACTGATAGATACTGATAGATACTAATATATACTGATAGAAACTGATAGATAGATACTGATAGATACTGATATGATAGATACTGATATGATAGATACTGATAGATACTGATAGATACTGATAGATACTGATAGATACTGATAGATACTGATAGATACTGATAGATACTGATAGATACTGATAGATACTGATATGATAGATACTGATATGATAGATACTGATAGATACTGATAGATACTGATAGATAGATACTGATAGATACTGATAAATACTGATATGATAGATACTGATATGAAAGATACTGATATGATAGATACTGATAGAAACTGATAGATACTGATAGATAGATACTGATAGATACTGATAGATACTGATAGATACTGATATGATAGATACTGATAGATAGATACTGATAGATACTGATAGATACTGATAGATACTGATAGATACTGATAGATACTGATATGATAGATACTGATAGAAACTGATAGATACTGATAGATACCGATTGATAGATACTGATAGATACTGATAGATACTGATATGATAGATACTGATATGATAGATACTGATATGATAGATACTGATAGATACTGATAGATACTAATAGATACTGATAGATACTGATAGATACTGATAGATACTGATAGATACTGATAGATACTAATAGATACTGATAGATACTGATAGATACTGATAGATACTGATAGATACTGATATGATAGATACTGATATGATAGATACTGATAGATACTGATAGATAGATACTGATAGATACTGATAAATACTGATATGATAGATACTGATATGATAGATACTGATAGATACTGATAGATACTGATAGATACTGATATGATAGATAATGATATGATAGATACTGATAGATACTGATATGATAGATACTGATAGATACTAATATATACTGATAGAAACTGATAGATAGATACTGATTGATACTGATAGATAGATACTGATAGATACTGATAGATACTGATATGATAGATACTGATATGATAGATACTGATAGATACTGATAGATACTGATAGATACTGATAGATAGATACTGATAGATACTGATAGATACTGATAGATACTGATATGATAAATACTGATATGATAGATACTGATAGATACTGATAGATACAAATATATACTGATAGAAACTGATAGATAGATACTGATAGATACTAATAGATACTGATATGATAGATACTGATATGAAAGATACTGATAGATACTGATAAATACTGATAGATACTGATAGATACTGATAGATACTGATAGATACTGATAGATACTGATAGATACTGATAGATACTGATAGATACTGATAGATACTGATAGATAGATACTGATAGATACTGATAGATACTGATATGATAGATACTGATATGATAGATACTGATAGATACTGATAGATAGATACTGATAGATACTGATAGATACTGATAGATACTGAAAGATACTGATAGATACTGATATGATAGATACTGATAGATACTGATAGATACTGATAGATACTGATATGATAGATACTGATATGATAGATACTGATAGAAACTGATAGATACTGATAGATAGATACTGATAAATACTGATAGATACTGATAGATACTGATATGATAGATACTGATTTGATAGATACTGATAGATACTGATAGATACTGATAGATACTGATAGATACTGATAGATACTGATAGATAGATACTGATAGATACTGATAGATACTGATAGATACTGATAGATAGATACTGATAGATACTGATAGATACTGATATGATAGATACTGATAGATACTGATAGATACTGATAGATAGATACTGATAGATACTGATAGATACTGATATGATAGATACTGATAGATACTGATAGATAGATACTGATAGATACTGATATGATAGCTACTGATAGATACTGATAGATTGATAGATACTGATATATACTGATAGATACTGATAGATACTGATAGATACTGATAGATACTGATAGATACTGATAGATAGATACTGATAGATACTGATAGATACTGATAGATACTGAAAGATACTGATAGATACTGATATGATAGATACTGATATGAAAGATACTGAAAGATACTGATAGATACTGATAGATACTGAAAGATACTGATAGATACTGATATGATAGATACTGATAGATACTGATGGATAGATACTGATAGATACTGATAGATACTGATAGATACTGATATGATACATACTGATTTGATAGGTACTGATAGATACTGATAGATTTTGATAGATACTGATAGATACTGATAGATACTGATAGATAGATACTGATAGATACTGATATGATAGATATTGATATGATAGATACTGATAGATACTGATAGATACTGATAGATACTGATAGATGCTGATAGATACTGATAGATACTGATAGAAAGATACTGATAGATACTGATATGATAGATACTGATAGATACTGATAGATACTGATATGATAGATACTGATAGATACTAATATATACTGATAGAAACTGATAGATACTGATAGATACTGATATGATAGATACTGATAGATACTGATAGATACTGATAGATACTGATAGATAGATACTGATAGATACTGATAGATACTGATAGATACTGATATGATAGATACTGATATGATAGATACTGATAGATACTGATAGATAGATACTGATAGATACTGAAAGATACTGATAGATATTGATATGATAGATACTGATATGATAGAAACTGATAAATACTGATAGATACTGATAGATACTGATAGATACCGATAGATAGATACTGATAGATACTGATAGATACTGATATGATAGATACTGATATGGTAGATACTGATAGATACTGATAGATACTAATAGATACTGATAGAAACTGATAGATAGATACTGATAGATACTGATAGATACTGATATGATAGATACTGATATGATAGATACTGATAGATACTTATAGATACTGATAGATACTGATAGATACTGATAGATAGATACTGATAGATACTGATATGATAGATACTGATATGATAGATACTGATAGATAGATACTGATAGATACTGAAAGATACTGATAGATACTGATATGATAGATACTGATATGTTTGATACTGATAGATACTGATAGATACTGATAGATACTGATAGATACTGATAGATACTGATATGATAGATACAGATATGATAGATACTGATATGATAGATACTGATAGATACTGATAGATACTGATAGATACTGATAGATACTGATAGATACTGATAGATACTGATAGATAGATACTGATAGATACTGATAGATACTGATAGATACTGATATGATAGATACTGATATGATAGATACTGATAGATACTAATATATACTGATAGAAACTGATAGATAGATACTGATAGATACTGATAGATACTGATATGATAGAAACTGATATGATAGATACTGATAGATACTGATAGATAAAATAGATACTGATAGATACTGATAGATACTGATAGATACTGATAGATACTGATAGATACTGATAGATAGATACTGATAGATACTGATAGATACTGATATGATAGATACTGATATGATAGATACTGATAGATACTGATAGAAACTAATAGATACTGATAGATACTGAGAGATACTGATAGATAGATACTGATAGATACTGATAGATACTGATAGATACTGATAGATACTGATAGATACTGATAGATACTGATAGATACTGATAGATACTGATAGATACTGATAGATAGATACTGATAGATACTGATAGATACTGATAGATACTGATAGATACTGATATGATAGATACTGATTTGATAGATACTGATAGATACTGATAGATACTGATAGATACTGATAGATACTGATAGATACTGATATGATAGATACTGATAGATACTGATAGATACTGATAGATACTGATAGATACTGATAGATACTGATAGATACTGATATGATAGATACTGATATGATAGATACTGATAGATACTGATAGATACTGATAGATAGATACTGATAGATACTGATAAATACTGATATGATAGATACTGATAGATACTGATAGATACTGATATGATAGATACTGATAGATACTGATAGATACTAATATATACTGATAGAAACTGATAGATAGATACTGATAGATACTGATATGATAGATACTGATATGATAGATACTGATAGATACTGATAGATACTGATAGATACTGATAGATACTGATAGATACTGATAGATACTGATAGATACTGATAGATACTGATAGATACTGATAGATACTGATATGATAGATACTGATATGATAGATACTGATAGATACTGATAGATACTGATAGATACTGATAGATACTGATAGATACTGATAGATAGATACTGATAGATACTGATAGATACTGATATGATAGATACTGATATGATAGATACTGATAGATACTGATAGAAACTAATAGATACTGATAGATACTGATAGATACTGATAGATAGATACTGATAGATACTGATAGATACTGATAGATACTGATAGATACTGATAGATACTGATAGATACTGATAGATACTGATAGATACTGCTAGATACTGATAGATACTGATAGATAGATACTGATAGATACTGATAGATACTGATAGATACTGATAGATACTGATATGATAGATACTGATTTGATAGATACTGATAGATACTGATAGATACTGATAGATACTGATAGATACTGATAGATACTGATATGATAGATACTGATAGATACTGATAGATACTGATAGATACTGATAGATACTGATAGATACTGATATGATAGATACTGATATGATAGATACTGATAGATACTGATAGATACTGATAGATACTGATAAATACTGATATGATAGATACTGATAGATACTGATAGATACTGATATGATAGATACTGATAGATACTGATAGATACTGATAGATAGATACTGATAGATACTGATAAATACTGATATGATAGATACTGATATGAAAGATACTGATATGATAGATACTGATAGAAACTGATATATACTGATAGATAGATACTGATAGATACTGATAGATACTGATAGATACTGATATGATAGATACTGATAGATAGATACTGATAGATACTGATAGATACTGATATGATAGATACTGATATGATAGATACTGATAGATACTGATAGATACTAATTTATACTGATAGAAACTGATAGATAGATACTGATAGATACTGATAGATACTGATATGATAGATACTGATATGATAGATACTGATAGATACTGATAGATACTGATAGATAGATACTGATAGATACTGATATGATAGATACTGATATGATAGATACTGATATGATAGATACTGATAGATAGATACTGATAGATACTGATAGATACTGAAAGATACTGATAGATACTGATATGATAGATACTGATATGATAGATACTGATAGATACTGATAGATACTGATAGATACCGATAGATAGATACTGATAGATACTGATATGATAGATACTGATATGATAGATACTGAAAGATACTGATAGATACTGATATGATAGATACTGATATGATAGATATAGATAGATACTGATAGATACTAATAGATACTGATAGATACTGATAGATAGATACTGATAGATACTGATAGATACTGATAGATACTGATAGATACTGATAGATACTGATAGATACTGATAGATACTGATAGATACTGATAGATACTGATAGATACTGATAGATACTGATAGATACTGATATGATAGATACTGATATGATAGATACTGATAGATACTGATAGATAGATACTGATAGATAGATACTGATAGATACTGATAGATACTGATAGATACTGATAAATACTGATATGATAGATACTGATATGATAGATACTGATAGATACTGATAGATACTGATAGATACTGATAGATACTGATAGATACTGATAGATACTGATAGATACTGATAGATACTGATAGATAGATACTGATAGATACTGATAGATACTGATAGATACTGATATGATAGATACTGATATGTTAGATACTGATAGATACTGATAGATACTGATAGATACTGATAGATACTGATAGATACTGATAGATACTGATAGATACTGATAGATACTGATTGATACTGATAGATAGATACTGATAGATACTGATAGATACTGATAGATACTGATATGATAGATACTGATATGATAGATACTGATAGATACTGATAGATACTGATAGATACTGATAGATAGATACTGATAGATACTGATAGATACTGATAGATACTGATAGATACTGATAGATACTGATAGATACTGATAGATACTGCTAGATACTGATAGATACTGATAGATAGATACTGATAGAAACTGATAGATAGATACTGATAGATACTGATAGATACTGATATGATAGATACTGATAGATACTGATAGATACTGATAGATACTGATAGATACTGATAGATACTGATAGATAGATACTGATAGATACTGATAGATACTGATAGATACTGATATGATAGATACTGATAGATACTGATAGATAGATACTGATAGATACTGATATGATAGATACTGATATGATAGATACTGATAGATACTGATATGAAAGATACTGATATGATAGATACTGATAGAAACTGATAGATACTGATAGATACCGATTGATAGATACTGATAGATACTGATAGATACTGATATGATAGTGATAAATAGATACTGATAGATACTGATAGATACTGATAGATACTGATAGATACTGATAGATACTGATAGATACTGATAGATACTGATATGATAGATACTGATGTGATTGATACTGATAGATACTAATAGATACTGATAGATACTGATAGATACTGATAGATACTGATAGATACTGATAGATACTGATAGATACTGATAGATACTGATAGATAGATACTGATAGATACTGATAGATACTGATAGATACTGATATGATAGATACTGATATGTTAGATACTGATAGATACTGATAGATACTGATAGATACTGATTGATACTGATAGATAGATACTGATAGATACTGATAGATACTGATAGATACTGAAATGATAGATACTGATATGATAGATACTGATAGATACTGATAGATACTGATAGATACTGATAGATACTGATAGATACTGATAGATACTGATAGATAGATACTGATAGATACTGATAGATACTGATATGATAGATACTGATAAATACTGATAGATACTGATAGATACTGATAGATACTGATAGATAGATACTGATAGATACTGATAGATACTGATAGATACTGATATGATAGATACTGATATGTTAGATACTGATAGATACTGATAGATACTGATAGATACTGATAGATACTGATAGATACTGATAGATACTGATAGATAGATACTGATAGATACTGATAGATACTGATAGATACTGATATGATAGATACTGATATGATAGATACTGATAGATACTGATAGATACTGATAGATACTGATAGATACTGATAGATACTGATAAATAGATACTGATAGATACTGATAGATACTGATAGATACTGATAGATACTGATAGATACTGATAGATACTGATATGATAGATACTGATATGATTGATACTGATAGATACTAATAGATACTGATAGATACTGATAGATACTGATAGATACTGATAGATACTGATAGATACTGATAGATACTGATAGATAGATACTGATAGATACTGATAGATACTGATAGATACTGAAAGATACTGATAGATACTGATATGATAGATACTGATATGATAGATACTGATAGATACTGATAGATACTGATAGATACTGATATGATAGATACTGATAGAAACTGATAGATACTGATAGATAGATACTGATAGATACTGATAGATACTGATAGATACTGATATGATAGATACTGATTTGATAGATACTGATAGATACTGGTAGATACTGATAGATACTGATATGATAGATACTGATAGATACTAATATATACTGATAGAAATTGATAGATAGATACTGATAGATACTGATAGATACTGATCCATACTAATATTATAAATGCGAAAGTGTGTCTGTCTGTCTGTCTGTCTGTCTGTCTGTCTGTCTGTTACCTCTTCACGCTTAAACCGCTGAACCGATTTAGATGAAATTTGGTATGGAGATAGTTTGAGACCCGGGAAAGGACATAGGATACTTTTCATCCCGAATAAATTTAGTGTTCCCGTGGGATGAGCGGGTAACACCGCGGGGCACAGCTAGAATGATATATACTGATATGATAGATACTGATAGATACCGATAGATACTGATAGATACTGATAGATACTGATAGATACTGATAGATACTGATAGATAGATACTGATAGATACTGATAGATACTGATAGATATACTGATATGATAGTTACTGATATGATAGATACTGATAGATAGATACTGATAGATACTGATAGATACTGATAGATACTGATAGATACTGATATGATAGATACTGATATGATAGATACTGATAAATACTGATAGATACTGATAGATACCGATAGATAGATACTGATAGATACTGATAGATACTGATAGATACTGATATGATAGATACTGATAGAGACTGATAGATACTGATAGATACTGATAGATACTGAAAGATAGATACTGATAGATACTGATAGATACTGATAGATACTGATATGATAGATACTGATAGATACTGATAGATACTGATAGATACTGATAGATAGATACTGATAGATACTGATAGATACTGATAGATACTGATAGATACTGATATGATAGATACTGATATGATAGATACTGATAGATAGATACTGATAGATACTGATAGATACTGATAGATACTGAAAGATACTGATAGATACTGATAT
This sequence comes from Apotomis turbidana, assembly GCA_905147355.2. Taxonomy (NCBI): domain Eukaryota; kingdom Metazoa; phylum Arthropoda; class Insecta; order Lepidoptera; family Tortricidae; genus Apotomis; species Apotomis turbidana. Next base: position 61,389,965 of record LR990280.1, on the reverse strand, counting down.
GATAGATACTGATATGATAGATACTGATAGATACTGATAGATACTGATAGATACTGATAGATACTGATAGATACTGATAGATACTGATAGATACTGATAGATACTGATAGATACTGATAGATACTGATAGATACTGATAGATACTGATAGATACTGATAGATACTGATAGATACTGATAGATACTGATAGATACTGATAGATACTGATAGATACTGATAGATACTGATAGATAGATACTGATAGATACTGATAGATACTGATAGATACTGATAGATACTGATAGATACTGATATGATAGATACTGATATGATAGATACTGATAGATACTGATAGATACTAATATAAACTGATAGAAACTGATAGATAGATACTGATAGATACTGATAGATACTGATATGATAGATACTGATAGATACTGATAGATACTGATAGATACTGATAGATACTGATAGATACTGATAGATACTGATAGATAGATACTGATAGATACTGATAGATACTGATAGATACTGATAGATACTGATATGATAGATACTGATAGATACTGATAGATACTGATAGATCCTGATAGATACTGATATGATAGATACTGAAAGATACTGATAGATACTGATAGATACTGATAGATACTGATAGATACTGATAGATAGATACTGATAGATACTGAAAGATACTGATAGATACTGATATGATAGATACTGATATGATAGATACTGATAGAAACTGATAGATACTGATGGATAGATACTGATAGATACTGATAGATACTGATAGATACTGATAGATAGATACTGATAGATACTGATAGATACTGATAGATACCGATAGATAGATACTGATAGATACTGATAGATACTGATAGATACTGATATGATAGATACTGATAGATACTGATAGATACTGATAGATACTGATAGATAGATACTGATAGATACTGATAGATACTGATATGATAGATACTGATATGATAGATACTGATAGATACTGATAGATACTGATAGATACTGATAGATACTGATAGATACTGATAGATACTGATAGATACTGATAGATACTGATAGATAGATACTGATAGATACTGATAAATACTGATATGATAGATACTGATATGATAGATACTGATAGATACTGATAGATACTGATAGATACTGATAGATACTGATATGATAGATACTGATATGATAGATACTGATAGATACTGATAGATACTGATAGATACTGATAGATAGATACTGATAGATACTGATAAATACTGATATGATAGATACTGATAGATACTGATAGATACTGATAGATACTGATAGATACTGATAGATACTGATAGATACTGATAGATACTGATAGATACTGATAGATACTGATAGATAGATACTGATAAATACTGATAGATACTGATAGATACTGATATGATAGATACTAATATGTCAGATACTGATAGATACTGATAGATACTGATAGATACTGATAGATACTGATAGATACTGATAGATACTGATAGATACTGATTGATACTGATAGATAGATACTGATAGATACTGATAGATACTGATAGATACTGATATGATAGATACTGATATGATAGATACTGATAGATACTGATAGATAGATACTGATAGATACTGATAGATACTGAAAGATACTGATATGATAAATACTGATATGATAGATACTGATAGATACTGATAGATACTAATATAAACTGATAGAAACTGATAGATAGATACTGATAGATACTGATAGATACTGATAGATACTGATTTGATAGATACTGATAGATACTGATAGATACTGATAGATACTGATAGATACTGATAGATACTGATAGATACTGATAGATAGATACTGATAGATACTGATAGATACTGATAGATACTGATATGATAGATACTGATAGATACTGATAGATAGATACTGATAGATACTGATATGATAGATACTGATATGATAGATACTGATAGATACTGATAGATACTGATAGATACTGATAGATACTGATATGAAAGATACTGATATGATAGATACTGATAGAAACTGATAGATACTGATAGATACCGATTGATAGATACTGATAGATACTGATAGATACTGATATGATAGATACTGATATGATAGATACTGATAGATACTGATAGATACTAATAGATACTGATAGATACTGATAGATACTGATAGATACTGATAGATACTGATAGATACTGATAGATACTGATAGATACTGATAGATACTGATAGATACTGATAGATACTGATAGATACTGATATGATAGATACTGATATGATAGATACTGATAGATACTGATAGATACTGATAGATAGATACTGATAGATACTGATAAATACTGATATGATAGATACTGATATGATAGATACTGATAGATACTGATAGATACTGATATGATAGATAATGATATGATAGATACTGATAGATACTGATATGATAGATACTGATAGATACTAATATATACTGATAGAAACTGATAGATAGATACTGATTGATACTGATAGATAGATACTGATAGATACTGATAGATACTGATAGATACTGATATGATAGATACTGATATGATAGATACTGATAGATACTGATAGATACTGATAGATACTGATAGATAGATACTGATAGATACTGATAGATACTGATAGATACTGATAGATACTGATATGATAAATACTGATATGATAGATACTGATAGATACTGATAGATACAAATATATACTGATAGAAACTGATAGATAGATACTGATAGATACTAATAGATACTGATATGATAGAAACTGATATGAAAGATACTGATAGATACTGATAAATACTGATAGATACTGATAGATACTGATAGATACTGATAGATACTGATAGATACTGATAGATACTGATAGATAGATACTGATAGATACTGATAGATACTGATAGATACTGATATGATAGATACTGATTGATACTGATAGATAGATACTGATAGATACTGATATGATAGATACTGATATGATAGATACTGATAGATACTGATAGATACTGATAGATACTGATAGATACTGATATGAAAGATACTGATATGATAGATACTGATAGAAACTGATAGATACTGATAGATACCGATTGATAGATACTGATAGATACTGATAGATACTGATATGATAGATACTGATATGATAGATACTGATAGATACTGATAGATACTAATAGATACTGATAGATACTGATAGATACTGATAGATACTGTTAGATACTGATAGATACTGATAGATACTGATAGATACTGATAGATACTGATAGATACTGATAGATACTGATAGATACTGATATGATAGATACTGATATGATAGATACTGATAGATACTGATAGATACTGATAGATAGATACTGATAGATACTGATAAATACTGATATGATAGATACTGATATGATAGATACTGATAGATACTGATAGATACTGATATGATAGATAATGATATGATAGATACTGATAGATACTGATATGATAGATACTGATAGATACTAATATATACTGATAGAAACTGATAGATAGATACTGATTGATACTGATAGATAGATACTGATAGATACTGATAGATACTGATAGATACTGATATGATAGATACTGATATGATAGATACTGATAGATACTGATAGATACTGATAGATACTGATAGATAGATACTGATAGATACTGATAGATACTGATAGATACTGATAGATACTGATATGATAAATACTGATATGATAGATACTGATAGATACTGATAGATACAAATATATACTGATAGAAACTGATAGATAGATACTGATAGATACTAATAGATACTGATATGATAGAAACTGATATGAAAGATACTGATAGATACTGATAAATACTGATAGATACTGATAGATACTGATAGATACTGATAGATACTGATAGATACTGATAGATACTGATAGATACTGATAGATACTGATAGATACTGATAGATACTGATAGATAGATACTGATAGATACTGATAGATACTGATATGATAGATACTGATAGATACTGATAGATAGATACTGATAGATACTGATAGATACTGATAGATACTGAAAGATACTGATAGATACTGATATGATAGATACTGATAGATACTGATAGATACTGATAGATACTGATAGATACTGATATGATAGATACTGATATGATAGATACTGATAGAAACTGATAGATACTGATAGATAGATACTGATAAATACTGATAGATACTGATAGATACTGATATGATAGATACTGATTTGATAGATACTGATAGATACTGATAGATACTGATAGATACTGATAGATACTGATAGATACTGATAGATAGATACTGATAGATACTGATAGATACTGATAGATACTGATAGATAGATACTGATAGATACTGATAGATACTGATATGATAGATACTGATAGATACTGATAGATACTGATAGATAGATACTGATAGATACTGATATGATAGATACTGATAGATACTGATAGATAGATACTGATAGATACTGATATGATAGCTACTGATAGATACTGATAGATTGATACTGATAGATACTGCTAGATACTGATATGATAGATACTGATATGATAGATACTGATAGATACTGATAGATACTGATAGATACTGATAGATACTGATAGATACTGATAGATACTGATAGATAGATACTGATAGATACTGATATGATAGATACTGAAAGATACTGATAGATACTGATAGATACTGATAGATACTGAAAGATACTGATAGATACTGATATGATAGATACTGATAGAAACTGATAGATACTGATGGATAGATACTGATAGATACTGATAGATACTGATAGATACTGATAGATACTGATATGATACATACTGATTTGATAGATACTGATAGATACTGATAGATACTGATAGATACTGATAGATACTGATAGATAGATTCTGATAGATACTGATATGATAGATACTGATATGATAGATACTGATATGATAGATACTGATATGATAGATACTGATAGATACTGATAGATACTGATAGATACTGATAGATACTGATAGATACTGATAGATACTGATAGATACTGATAGATACTGATAGATACTGATAGATACTGATAGATAATGATAGATACTGATAGATACTGATAGATACTGATAGATAGATACTGATAGATACTGATAGATACTGAAAGATACTGATAGATACTGATATGATAGATACTGATATGAAAGATACTGAAAGATACTGATAGATACTGATAGATACTGAAAGATACTGATAGATACTGATATGATAGATACTGATATGATAGATACTGATAGATACTGATGGATAGATACTGATAGATACTGATAGATACTGATAGATACTGATATGATACATACTGATTTGATAGGTACTGATAGATACTGATAGATTTTGATAGATACTGATAGATACTGATAGATACTGATAGATAGATACTGATAGATACTGATATGATAGATATTGATATGATAGATACTGATAGATACTGATAGATACTGATAGATACTGATAGATGCTGATAGATACTGATAGATACTGATAGAAAGATACTGATAGATACTGATATGATAGATACTGATAGATACTGATAGATACTGATATGATAGATACTGATAGATACTAATATATACTGATAGAAACTGATAGATACTGATAGATACTGATAGATACTGATATGATAGATACTGATAGATATTGATAGATACTGATAGATACTGATAGATACTGATAGATAGATACTGATAGATACTGATAGATACTGATAGATACTGATATGATAGATACTGATATGATAGATACTGATAGATACTGATAGATAGATACTGATAGATACTGAAAGATACTGATAGATACTGATATGATAGATACTGATATGATAGAAACTGATAAATACTGATAGATACTGATAGATACTGATAGATACCGATAGATAGATACTGATAGATACTGATAGATACTGATATGATAGATACTGATATGGTAGATACTGATAGATACTGATAGATACTAATAGATACTGATAGAAACTGATAGATAGATACTGATAGATACTGATAGATACTGATATGATAGATACTGATATGATAGATACTGATAGATACTTATAGATACTGATAGATACTGATAGATACTGATAGATAGATACTGATAGATACTGATAGATACTGATAGATACTGATATGATAGATACTGATATGATAGATACTGATAGATAGATACTGATAGATACTGAAAGATACTGATAGATACTGATATGATAGATACTGATATGTTTGATACTGATAGATACTGATAGATACTGATAGATACTGATAGATACTGATATGATAGATACAGATATGATAGATACTGATATGATAGATACTGATAGATACTGATAGATACTGATAGATACTGATAGATACTGATAGATACTGATAGATACTGATAGATACTGATAGATACTGATAGATACTGATAGATACTGATAGATAGATACTGATAGATACTGGTAGATACTGATAGATACTGATATGATAGATACTGATATGATAGATACTGATAGATACTAATATATACTGATAGAAACTGATAGATAGATACTGATAGATACTGATAGATACTGATATGATAGAAACTGATATGATAGATACTGATAGATACTGATAGATACTGATAGATACTGATAGATACTGATAGATACTGATAGATAGATACTGATAGATACTGATAGATACTGATATGATAGATACTGATATGATAGATACTGATAGATACTGATAGAAACTAATAGATACTGATAGATACTGATAGATACTGATAGATAGATACTGATAGATACTGATAGATACTGATAGATACTGATAGATACTGATAGATACTGATAGATACTGATAGATACTGATAGATACTGATAGATACTGATAGATACTGATAGATACTGATAGATACTGATAGATAGATACTGATAGATACTGATAGATACTGATAGATACTGATAGATACTGATATGATAGATACTGATTTGATAGATACTGATAGATACTGATAGATACTGATAGATACTGATAGATACTGATAGATACTGATATGATAGATACTGATAGATACTGATAGATACTGATAGATACTGATAGATACTGATATGATAGATACTGATATGATAGATACTGATAGATACTGATAGATACTGATAGATAGATACTGATAGATACTGATAAATACTGATATGATAGATACTGATAGATACTGATAGATACTGATATGATAGATACTGATAGATACTGATAGATACTAATATATACTGATAGAAACTGATAGATAGATACTGATAGATACTGATATGATAGATACTGATATGATAGATACTGATAGATACTGATAGATACTGATAGATACTGATAGATACTGATAGATACTGATAGATACTGATAGATACTGATAGATACTGATATGATAGATACTGATATGATAGATACTGATAGATACTGATAGATACTGATAGATAGATACTGATAGATACTGATAAATACTGATATGATAGATACTGATATGAAAGATACTGATATGATAGATACTGATAGAAACTGATATATACTGATAGATACTGATAGATACTGATAGATACTGATATGATAGATACTGATAGATAGATACTGATAGATACTGATAGATACTGATAGATACTGATAGATACTGATAGATACTGATATGATAGATACTGATAGATACTGATAGATACTGATAGATACTGATAGATACTGATAGATACTGATAGATAGATACTGATAGATACTGATAGATACTGATAGATACTGATATGATAAATACTGATATGATAGATACTGATAGATACTGATAGATACAAATATATACTAATAGAAACTGATAGATAGATACTGATAGATACTGATAGATACTGATATGATAGAAACTGATATGAAAGATACTGATAGATACTGATATATACTGATAGATACTGATAGATTCTGATAGATACTGATAGATACTGATAGATACTGATAGATACTGATAGATACTGATAGATACTGATAGATACTGATAGAAAGATACTGATAGATACTGATAGATACTGATATGATAGAAACTGATGAATACTGATAGATACTGATAGATACTGATAGATACCGATAGATAGATACTTATAGATACTGATAGATACTGATAGATACTGATATGATAGATACTGATATGGTAGATACTGATAGATACTGATAGATACTAATAGATACTGATAGAAACTGATAGATAGATACTGATAGATACTGATAGATACTGATATGATAGATACTGATATGATAGATACTGATAGATACTTATAGATACTGATAGATACTGATAGATAGATACTGATAGATACTGATAGATACTGATAGATACTGATATGATAGATACTGATATGATAGATACTGATAGATAGATACTGATAGATACTGAAAGATACTGAAAGATACTGATAGATACTGATATGATAGATACTGATATGTTTGATACTGATAGATACTGATAGATACTGATAGATACTGATAGATACTGATATGATAGATACTGATATGATAGATACTGATATGATAGATACTGATAGATACTGATAGATACTGATAGATACTGATAGATACTGATAGATACTGATAGATACTGATAGATACTGATAGATACTGATAGATAGATACTGATAGATACTGATAGATACTGATAGATACTGATATGATAGATACTGATATGATAGATACTGATAGATACTAATATATACTGATAGAAACTGATAGATAGATACTGATAGATACTGATAGATACTGATATGATAGAAACTGATATGATAGATACTGATAGATACTGATCGATACTGATAGATACTGATAGATACTGATAGATACTGATAGATACTGATAGATACTGATAGATACTGATAGATACTGATAGATACTGATATGATAGATACTGATAGATACTGATAGATACTGATAGATACTGATAGGATAGATACTGATATGATAGAAACTGATAGATACTGATAGATACTAATAGATAGATACTGATAGATACTGATAAATACTGATATGATAGATACTGATAGATACTGATAGATACTGATAGATACTGATAGATACTGATAGATACTGATAGATACTGATAGATACTGATAGATACTGATAGATACTGATAGATATTGATAGATACTGATAGATAGATACTGATAGATACTGATAAATACTGATATGATAGATACTGATATGATAGATACTGATAGATACTGATAGATACTGATAGATTCTGATAGATACTGATAGATAGATACTGATAGATACTGATATGATAGATACTGATAGATACTGATAGATACTGATAGATACTGATATGAAAGATACTGATATGATAGATACTGATAGAAACTGATAGATACTGATAGATACCGATTGATAGATACTGATAGATACTGATAGATACTGATATGATAGATACTGATATGATAGATACTGATAGATACTGATAGATACTAATAGATACTGATAGATACTGATATGATAGATACTGATAGATACTGATAGATACTGATAGATACTGATAGATACTGATAGATACTGATAGATACTGATAGATACTGATAGATACTGATAGATACTGATAGATACTGATATGATAGATACTGATATGATAGATACTGATAGATACTGATAGATACTGATAGATAGATACTGATAGATACTGATAAATACTGATATGATAGATACTGATATGATAGATACTGATAGATACTGATAGATACTGATATGATAGATAATGATATGATAGATACTGATAGATACTGATATGATAGATACTGATAGATACTAATATATACTGATAGAAACTGATAGATAGATACTGATTGATACTGATAGATAGATACTGATAGATACTGATAGATACTGATAGATACTGATATGATAGATACTGATATGATAGATACTGATAGATACTGATAGATACTGATAGATAGATACTGATAGATACTGATAGATACTGATAGATACTGATATGATAAATACTGATATGATAGATACTGATAGATACTGATAGATACAAATATATACTGATAGAAACTGATAGATAGATACTGATAGATACTAATAGATACTGATATGATAGAAACTGATATGAAAGATACTGATAGATACTGATAAATACTGATAGATACTGATAGATACTGATAGATACTGATAGATACTGATAGATACTGATAGATACTGATAGATACTTATAGATACTGATAGATACTGATAGATACTGATAGATAGATACTGATAGATACTGATAGATACTGATATGATAGATACTGATAGATACTGATAGATAGATACTGATAGATACTGATAGATACTGATAGATACTGATAGATACTGAAAGATACTGATAGATACTGATATGATAGATACTGATAGATACTGATAGATACTGATAGATACTGATAGATACTGATATGATAGATACTGATATGATAGATACTGATAGAAACTGATAGATACTGATAGATAGATACTGATAAATACTGATAGATACTGATAGATACTGATATGATAGATACTGATTTGATAGATACTGATAGATACTGATAGATACTGATAGATACTGATAGATACTGATAGATACTGATAGATAGATACTGATAGATACTGATAGATACTGATAGATACTGATAGATAGATACTGATAGATACTGATAGATACTGATATGATAGATACTGATAGATACTGATAGATAGATACTGATAGATACTGATAGATACTGATATGATAGATACTGATAGATACTGATAGATAGATACTGATAGATACTGATATGATAGCTACTGATAGATACTGATAGATTGATACTGATAGATACTGCTAGATACTGATATGATAGATACTGATATGATAGATACTGATAGATACTGATAGATACTGATAGATACTGATAGATACTGATAGATACTGATAGATACTGATAGATAGATACTGATAGATACTGATATGATAGATACTGAAAGATACTGATAGATACTGATAGATACTGATAGATACTGAAAGATACTGATAGATACTGATATGATAGATACTGATAGAAACTGATAGATACTGATGGATAGATACTGATAGATACTGATAGATACTGATAGATACTGATAGATACTGATATGATACATACTGATTTGATAGATACTGATAGATACTGATAGATACTGATAGATACTGATAGATACTGATAGATAGATTCTGATAGATACTGATAGATACTGATATGATAGATACTGATATGATAGATACTGATATGATAGATACTGATAGATACTGATAGATACTGATAGATACTGATAGATACTGATAGATACTGATAGATACTGATAGATACTGATAGATACTGATAGATACTGATAGATACTGATAGATACTGATATATACTGATAGATACTGATAGATACTGATAGATACTGATAGATACTGATAGATACTGATAGATACTGATAGATAGATACTGATAGATACTGATAGATACTGATAGATACTGAAAGATACTGATAGATACTGATATGATAGATACTGATATGAAAGATACTGAAAGATACTGATAGATACTGATAGATACTGAAAGATACTGATAGATACTGATATGATAGATACTGATATGATAGATACTGATAGATACTGATGGATAGATACTGATAGATACTGATAGATACTGATAGATACTGATAGATACTGATATGATACATACTGATTTGATAGGTACTGATAGATACTGATAGATTTTGATAGATACTGATAGATACTGATAGATACTGATAGATAGATACTGATAGATACTGATATGATAGATATTGATATGATAGATACTGATAGATACTGATAGATACTGATAGATACTGATAGATGCTGATAGATACTGATAGATACTGATAGAAAGATACTGATAGATACTGATATGATAGATACTGATAGATACTGATAGATACTGATATGATAGATACTGATAGATACTAATATATACTGATAGAAACTGATAGATACTGATAGATACTGATAGATACTGATATGATAGATACTGATAGATACTGATAGATACTGATAGATACTGATAGATAGATACTGATAGATACTGATAGATACTGATAGATACTGATATGATAGATACTGATATGATAGATACTGATAGATACTGATAGATAGATACTGATAGATACTGAAAGATACTGATAGATACTGATATGATAGATACTGATATGATAGAAACTGATAGATACTGATAGATACTGATAGATACTGATAGATACCGATAGATAGATACTGATAGATACTGATAGATACTGATATGATAGATACTGATATGGTAGATACTGATAGATACTGATAGATACTAATAGATACTGATAGAAACTGATAGATAGATACTGATAGATACTGATAGATACTGATATGATAGATACTGATATGATAGATACTGATAGATACTGATAGATACTGATAGATACTGATAGATACTGATAGATAGATTCTGATAGATACTGATAGATACTGATATGATAGATACTGATATGATAGATACTGATATGATAGATACTGATAGATACTGATAGATACTGATAGATACTGATAGATACTGATAGATACTGATAGATACTGATAGATACTGATAGATACTGATAGATACTGATAGATACTGATATATACTGATAGATACTGATAGATACTGATAGATACTGATAGATACTGATAGATACTGATAGATACTGATAGAAAGATACTGATAGATACTGATAGATACTGATAGATACTGAAAGATACTGATAGATACTGATATGATAGATACTGATATGAAAGATACTGAAAGATACTGATAGATACTGATAGATACTGAAAGATACTGATAGATACTGATATGATAGATACTGATAGATACTGATGGATAGATACTGATAGATACTGATAGATACTGATAGATACTGATATGATACATACTGATTTGATAGGTACTGATAGATACTGATAGATTTTGATAGATACTGATAGATACTGATAGATACTGATAGATAGATACTGATAGATACTGATATGATAGATATTGATATGATAGATACTGATAGATACTGATAGATACTGATAGATACTGATAGATGCTGATAGATACTGATAGATACTGATAGAAAGATACTGATAGATACTGATATGATAGATACTGATAAATACTGATAGATACTGATATGATAGATACTGATAGATACTAATATATACTGATAGAAACTGATAGATACTGATAGATACTGATAGATACTGATATGATAGATACTGATAGATACTGATAGATACTGATAGATACTGATAGATAGATACTGATAGATACTGATAGATACTGATATGATAGATACTGATATGATAGATACTGATATGATAGATACTGATAGATACTGATAGATAGATACTGATAGATACTGAAAGATACTGATAGATATTGATATGATAGATACTGATATGATAGAAACTGATAAATACTGATAGATACTGATAGATACTGATAGATACCGATAGATAGATACTGATAGATACTGATAGATACTGATATGATAGATACTGATATGGTAGATACTGATAGATACTGATAGATACTAATAGATACTGATAGAAACTGATAGATAGATACTGATAGATACTGATAGATACTGATATGATAGATACTGATATGATAGATACTGATAGATACTTATAGATACTGATAGATACTGATAGATACTGATAGATAGATACTGATAGATACTGATAGATACTGATAGATACTGATATGATAGATACTGATATGATAGATACTGATAGATAGATACTGATAGATACTGAAAGATACTGATAGATACTGATATGATAGATACTGATATGTTTGATACTGATAGATACTGATAGATACTGATAGATACTGATAGATACTGATAGATACTGATATGATAGATACAGATATGATAGATACTGATATGATAGATACTGATAGATACTGATAGATACTGATAGATACTGATAGATACTGATAGATACTGATAGATACTGATAGATAGATACTGATAGATACTGATAGATACTGATAGATACTGATATGACAGATACTGATATGATAGATACTGATAGATACTAATATATACTGATAGAAACTGATAGATAGATACTGATAGATACTGATAGATACTGATATGATAGAAACTGATATGATAGATACTGATAGATACTGATAGATAAAATAGATACTGATAGATACTGATAGATACTGATAGATACTGATAGATACTGATAGATACTGATAGATAGATACTGATAGATACTGATAGATACTGATATGATAGATACTGATATGATAGATACTGATAGATACTGATAGAAACTAATAGATACTGATAGATACTGATAGATAGATACTGATAGATACTGATAGATACTGATAGATACTGATAGATACTGATAGATACTGATAGATACTGATAGATACTGATAGATACTGATAGATACTGATAGATAGATACTGATAGATACTGATAGATACTGATAGATACTGATAGATACTGATATGATAGATACTGATTTGATAGATACTGATAGATACTGATAGATACTGATAGATACTGATAGATACTGATAGATACTGATATGATAGATACTGATAGATACTGATAGATACTGATAGATACTGATAGATACTGATAGATACTGATATGATAGATACTGATATGATAGATACTGATAGATACTGATAGATACTGATAGATAGATACTGATAGATACTGATAAATACTGATATGATAGATACTGATAGATACTGATAGATACTGATATGATAGATACTGATAGATACTGATAGATACTAATATATACTGATAGAAACTGATAGATAGATACTGATAGATACTGATATGATAGATACTGATATGATAGATACTGATAGATACTGATAGATACTGATAGATACTGATAGATACTGATAGATACTGATAGATACTGATAGATACTGATAGATACTGATAGATACTGATATGATAGATACTGATATGATAGATACTGATATGATAGATACTGATAGATACTGATAGATACTGATAGATAGATACTGATAGATACTGATAAATACTGATATGATAGATACTGATATGAAAGATACTGATAGAAACTGATATATACTGATAGATAGATACTGATAGATACTGATAGATACTGATAGATACTGATATGATAGATACTGATAGATAGATACTGATAGATACTGATAGATACTGATAGATACTGATAGATACTGATAGATACTGATATGATAGATACTGATAGATACTGATAGATACTGATAGATACTGATAGATACTGATAGATACTGATAGATACTGATAGATAGATACTGATAGATACTGATAGATACTGATAGATACTGATATGATAAATACTGATATGATAGATACTGATAGATACTGATAGATACAAATATATACTAATAGAAACTGATAGATAGATACTGATAGATACTGATAGATACTGATATGATAGAAACTGATATGAAAGATACTGATAGATACTGATATATACTGATAGATACTGATAGATTCTAATAGATACTGATAGATACTGATAGATACTGATAGATACTGATAGATACTGATAGATACTGATAGAAAGATACTGATAGATACTGATAGATACTGATATGATAGAAACTGATGAATACTGATAGATACTGATAGATACCGATAGATAGATACTTATAGATACTGATAGATACTGATAGATACTGATATGATATATACTGATATGGTAGATACTGATAGATACTGATAGATACTAATAGATACTGATAGAAACTGATAGATAGATACTGATAGATACTGATAGATACTGATATGATAGATACTGATATGATAGATACTGATAGATACTGATAGATACTGATAGATACTGATAGATAGATACTGATAGATACTGATAGATACTGATAGATACTGATATGATAGATACTGATATGATAGATACTGATATGATAGATACTGATAGATACTGATAGATAGATACTGATAGATACTGAAAGATACTGAAAGATACTGATAGATACTGATATGATAGATACTGATATGTTTGATACTGATAGATACTGATAGATACTGATAGATACTGATAGATACTGATATGATAGATACTGATATGATAGATACTGATATGATAGATACTGATAGATACTGATAGATACTGATAGATACTGATAGATACTGATAGATACTGATAGATACTGATAGATACTGATAGATAGATACTGATAGATACTGATAGATACTGATAGATACTGATATGATAGATACTGATATGATAGATACTGATAGATACTAATATATACTGATAGAAACTGATAGATAGATACTGATAGATACTGATAGATACTGATATGATAGAAACTGATATGAAAGATACTGATAGATACTGATCGATACTGATAGATACTGATAGATACTGATAGATACTGATAGATACTGATAGATACTGATAGATACTGATAGATACTGATAGATACTGATATGATAGATACTGATAGATACTGATAGATACTGATAGATACTGATAGATACTGATAGATACTGATAGGATAGATACTGATATGATAGAAACTGATAGATACTGATAGATACTAATAGATAGATACTGATAGATACTGATAAATACTGATATGATAGATACTGATAGATACTGATAGATACTGATAGATACTGATAGATACTGATAGATACTGATAGATACTGATAGATACTGATAGATACTGATAGATACTGATAGATACTGATAGATACTGATAGATACTGATAGATATTGATAGATACTGATAGATAGATACTGATAGATACTGATAAATACTGATATGATAGATACTGATATGATAGATACTGATAGATACTGATAGATACTGATAGATACTGATAGATACTGATAGATACTGATAGATACTGATAGATACTGATATGATAGATACTGATATGATAGATACTGATAGATAGATACTGATAGATACTGATAGATACTGATATGATAGATACTGATAGATACTGATAGATACTGATAGATACTGATAGATACTGATATGAAAGATACTGATATGATAGATACTGATAGAAACTGATAGATACTGATAGATAGATACTGATAGATACTGATAGATACTGATAGATACTGATATGATAGATACTGATAGATACTGATAGATAGATACTGATAGATACTGATAGATACTGATAGATACTGATAGATACTGATAGATACTGATAGATACTGATAGATACTGATATGATAGATACTGATAGATACTGATAGATACTGATAGATACTGATAGATACTGATAGATACTGATAGATACTGATAGATACTGATAGATAGATACTGATAGATACTGATAGATAGATACTGATAGATACTGATAGATACTGATATGATAGATACTGATATGATAGATACTGATATGATAGATACTGATAGATACTGATAGATACTAATATATACTGATAGAAACTGATAGATAGATACTGATAGATACTGATAGATACTGATATGATAGATACTGATATGATAGATACTGATAGATACTGATAGATACTGATAGATACTGATAGATACTGATAGATACTGATAGATACTGATAGATACTGATAGATAGATACTGATAGATACTGATAGATACTGATAGATACTGATATGATAGATACTGATATGATAGATACTGATAGATAGATACTGATAGATACTGATATGATAGATACTGATATGATAGATACTGATAGATACTGATAGATACTGATAGATACTGATAGATACTGATAGATACTGATATGAAAGATACTGATATGATAGATACTGATAGAAACTGATAGATACTGATAGATACTGATAGATACTGATAGATACTGATAGATACTGATAGATACTGATAGATACTGATAGATACTGATAGATACTGATAGATAGATACTGATAGATACTGATATGATAGATACTGATATGTTAGATACTGATAGATACTGATAGATACTGATAGATAGATACTGATAGATACTGATAGATACTGATAGATAGATACTGATAGATACTGATATGATAGATACTGATATGATAGATACTGATAGATACTGATATATACTGATAGATACTGATAGATACTGATAGATACTGATAGATACTGATAGATACTGATATGATAGATACTGATATGATAGATACTGATATGATAGATACTGATATGATAGATACTGATAGATACTGATAGATACTGATAGATACTGATAGATACTGATATGATAGATACTGATATGATAGATACTGATAGATACTGATAGATACTAATATATACTGATAGAAACTGATAGATAGATACTGATAGATACTGATAGATACTGATATGATAGATACTGATATGATAGATACTGATAGATACTGATAGATACTGATAGAAACTGATAGATACTGATAGATACTGATAGATAGATACTGATAGATACTGATATGATAGATACTGATATGATAGATACTGATATGATAGATACTGATAGATAGATACTGATAGATACTGATAGATACTGAAAGATACTGATAGATACTGATATGATAGATACTGATATGATAGATACTGATAGATACTGATAGAAACTGATAGATACTGATAGATAGATACTGATAGATACTGATATGATAGATACTGATATGATAGATACTGAAAGATACTGATAGATACTGATATGATAGATACTGATATGATAGATACTGATAGAAACTGATAGATACTGATGGAAAGATACTGATAGATACTGATATGATAGATACTGATATGATAGATACTGATTTATACTGATAGATAGATACTGATAGATACTGATAGATACTGATATGATAGATACTGATATACATAATAATAATAATAATAATAAATATTAAGGGACAATCATACACAAATCGACCTAGTCCCAAACTAAGCAAAGCTTGTACTATGGGTACTAGACGACGATATACATAATATATAAATACATATATAAATAACATCCATGACCCGAGAACAAATATTTTGCACAAATATTTGCCCCGGCCGGGATTCGAACCCGAGACCGCCGACTCAGTAGGCAGGTGTCTACCAACCGAGCCAAACGCGTCGCCAAATAGATACTGATATGATAAATACTGATAGATACTGATAGATACTGATAGATACTGATAGATACTGATAGATACTGATAGATACTGATAGATACTGATAGATACTGATAGATACTGATAGATACTGATAGATAGATACTGATAGATACTGATAGATACTGCTAGATACTGATATGATAGATATTGATAGATACTAATAAATACTGATAGAAACTGATAGATAGATACTGATAGATACTGATATGATAGATACTAATATGATAGATACTGATAGATACTGATGGATACTGATAGATACTGATGGATACTGATAGATACTGATAGATAGATACTGATAGATACTGATAGATACTGATAGATACTGATATGATAGATACTGATATGATAGATACTGATATGATAGATACTGATAGATACTGATAGATAGATACTGATAGATACTGATAGATACTGATAGATACTGATAGATACTGATATGATAGATACTGATATGATAGATACTGATAGATACTGATAGATACTGATAGATACTGATAGATACTGCTAGATACTGATAGATACCGATAGAAAGATACTGATAGATACTGATAGATACTGATAGATACTGATATGATAGATACTGATAGATACTAATAGATACTGATAGATACTGATAGATAGATACTGATAGATACTGATAGATACTGATAGATACTGATAGATACTGATAGATACTGATAGATACTGATAGATACTGATAGATACTGATAGATACTGATAGATACTGATAGATACTGATAGATACTGATAGATACTGATAGATACTGATAGATACTGATAGATACTGATAGATACTGATATGATAGATACTGATATGATAGATACTGATAGATACTGATAGATAGATACTGATAGATAGATACTGATAGATACTGATAGATACTGATAGATACTGATAAATACTGATATGATAGATACTGATATGATAGATACTGATAGATACTGATAGATACTGATAGATACTGATAGATACTGATAGATACTGATAGATAGATACTGATAGATACTGATAGATACTGATATGATAGATACTGATATGTTAGATACTGATAGATACTGATAGATACTGATAGATACTGATAGATACTGATAGATACTGATAGATACTGATAGATACTGATATGAAAGATACTGATATGATAGATACTGATAGAAACTGATAGATACTGATAGATAGATACTGATAGATACTGATAGATACTGATAGATACTGATATGATAGATACTGATAGATACTGATAGATAGATACTGATAGATACTGATAGATACTGATAGATACTGATAGATACTGATAGATACTGATAGATACTGATAGATACTGATATGATAGATACTGATAGATACTGATAGATACTGATAGATACTGATAGATACTGATAGATACTGATAGATACTGATAGATACTGATAGATAGATACTGATAGATACTGATAGATAGATACTGATAGATACTGATAGATACTGATATGATAGATACTGATATGATAGATACTGATATGATAGATACTGATAGATACTGATAGATACTAATATATACTGATAGAAACTGATAGATAGATACTGATAGATACTGATAGATACTGATATGATAGATACTGATATGATAGATACTGATAGATACTGATAGATACTGATAGATACTGATAGATACTGATAGATACTGATAGATACTGATAGATACTGATAGATAGATACTGATAGATACTGATAGATACTGATAGATACTGATATGATAGATACTGATATGATAGATACTGATAGATAGATACTGATAGATACTGATATGATAGATACTGATATGATAGATACTGATAGATACTGATAGATACTGATAGATACTGATAGATACTGATAGATACTGATATGAAAGATACTGATATGATAGATACTGATAGAAACTGATAGATACTGATAGATACTGATAGATACTGATAGATACTGATAGATGCTGATAGATACTGATAGATACTGATAGATACTGATAGATACTGATAGATAGATACTGATAGATACTGATATGATAGATACTGATATGTTAGATACTGATAGATACTGATAGATACTGATAGATAGATACTGATAGATACTGATAGATACTGATAGATAGATACTGATAGATACTGATATGATAGATACTGATATGATAGATACTGATAGATACTGATATATACTGATAGATACTGATAGATACTGATAGATACTGATAGATACTGATAGATACTGATATGATAGATACTGATATGATAGATACTGATATGATAGATACTGATATGATAGATACTGATAGATACTGATAGATACTGATAGATACTGATAGATACTGATATGATAGATACTGATATGATAGATACTGATAGATACTGATAGATACTAATTTATACTGATAGAAACTGATAGATAGATACTGATAGATACTGATAGATACTGATATGATAGATACTGATATGATAGATACTGATAGATACTGATAGATACTGATAGAAACTGATAGATACTGATAGATACTGATAGATAGATACTGATAGATACTGATATGATAGATACTGATATGATAGATACTGATATGATAGATACTGATAGATAGATACTGATAGATACTGATAGATACTGAAAGATACTGATAGATACTGATATGATAGATACTGATATGATAGATACTGATAGATACTGATAGAAACTGATAGATACCGATAGATAGATACTGATAGATACTGATATGATAGATACTGATATGATAGATACTGAAAGATACTGATAGATACTGATATGATAGATACTGATATGATAGATACTGATAGAAACTGATAGATACTGATGGAAAGATACTGATAGATACTGATATGATAGATACTGATTTGATAGATACTGATTTATACTGATAGATAGATACTGATAGATACTGATAGATACTGATATGATAGATACTGATATACATAATAATAATAATAATAATAAATATTAAGGGACAATCATACACAAATCGACCTAGTCCCAAACTAAGCAAAGCTTGTACTATGGGTACTAGACGACGATATACATAATATATAAATACATATATAAATAACATCCATGACCCGAGAACAAATATTTTGCACAAATATTTGCCCCGGCCGGGATTCGAACCCGAGACCGCCGACTCAGTAGGCAGGTGTCTACCAACCGAGCCAAACGCGTCGCCAAATAGATACTGATATGATAAATACTGATAGATACTGATAGATACTGATAGATACTGATAGATACTGATAGATACTGATAGATACTGATAGATACTGATAGATACTGATAGATACTGATAGATACTGATAGATAGATACTGATAGATACTGATAGATACTGCTAGATACTGATATGATAGATATTGATAGATACTAATAAATACTGATAGAAACTGATAGATAGATACTGATAGATACTGATATGATAGATACTAATATGATAGATACTGATAGATACTGATGGATACTGATAGATACTGATGGATACTGATAGATACTGATAGATAGATACTGATAGATACTGATAGATACTGATAGATACTGATATGATAGATACTGATATGATAGATACTGATATGATAGATACTGATAGATACTGATAGATAGATACTGATAGATACTGATAGATACTGAAAGATACTGATAGATACTGATATGATAGATACTGATATGATAGATACTGATAGATACTGATAGATACTGATAGATACTGATAGATACTGCTAGATACTGATAGATACCGATAGAAAGATACTGATAGATACTGATAGATACTGATAGATACTGATATGATAGATACTGATAGATACTAATAGATACTGATAGATACTGATAGATAGATACTGATAGATACTGATAGATACTGATAGATACTGATAGATACTGATAGATACTGATAGATACTGATAGATACTGATAGATACTGATAGATACTGATAGATACTGATAGATACTGATAGATACTGATAGATACTGATAGATACTGATAGATACTGATAGATACTGATAGATACTGATATGATAGATACTGATATGATAGATACTGATAGATACTGATAGATAGATACTGATAGATAGATACTGATAGATACTGATAGATACTGATAGATACTGATAAATACTGATATGATAGATACTGATATGATAGATACTGATAGATACTGATAGATACTGATAGATACTGATAGATACTGATAGATACTGATAGATAGATACTGATAGATACTGATAGATACTGATATGATAGATACTGATATGTTAGATACTGATAGATACTGATAGATACTGATAGATACTGATAGATACTGATAGATACTGATAGATACTGATAGATACTGATTGATACTGATAGATAGATACTGATAGATACTGATAGATACTGATAGATACTGATATGATAGATACTGATATGATAGATACTGATAGATACTGATAGATACTGATAGATACTGATAGATAGATACTGATAGATACTGATAGATACTGATAGATACTGATAGATACTGATAGATACTGATAGATACTGATAGATACTGATAGATACTGATAGATACTGATAGATAGATACTGATAGAAACTGATAGATAGATACTGATAGATACTGATAGATACTGATATGATAGATACTGATAGATACTGATAGATACTGATAGATACTGATAGATACTGATAGATAGATACTGATAGATACTGATAGATACTGATATGATAGATACTGATAGATACTGATAGATAGATACTGATAGATACTGATATGATAGATACTGATATGATAGATACTGATAGATACTGATAGATACTGATAGATACTGATATGAAAGATACTGATATGATAGATACTGATAGAAACTGATAGATACTGATAGATACCGATTGATAGATACTGATAGATACTGATAGATACTGATATGATAGTGATAAATAGATACTGATAGATACTGATAGATACTGATAGATAATGATAGATACTGATAGATACTGATAGATACTGATATGATAGATACTGATGTGATTGATACTGATAGATACTAATAGATACTGATAGATACTGATAGATACTGATAGATACTGATAGATACTGATAGATACTGATAGATACTGATAGATACTGATAGATAGATACTGATAGATACTGATAGATACTGATAGATACTGATATGATAGATACTGATATGTTAGATACTGATAGATACTGATAGATACTGATAGATACTGATTGATACTGATAGATAGATACTGATAGATACTGATAGATACTGATAGATACTGAAATGATAGATACTGATATGATAGATACTGATAGATACTGATAGATACTGATAGATACTGATAGATACTGATAGATACTGATAGATACTGATAGATACTGATAGATACTGATAGATACTGATAGATACTGATAGATAGATACTGATAGATACTGATATGATAGATACTGATAAATACTGATAGATACTGATAGATACTGATAGATACTGATAGATAGATACTGATAGATACTGATAGATACTGATAGATACTGATAGATACTGATATGATAGATACTGATATGTTAGATACTGATAGATACTGATAGATACTGATAGATACTGATAGATACTGATAGATACTGATAGATACTGATAGATAGATACTGATAGATACTGATAGATACTGATAGATACTGATAGATACTGATATGATAGATACTGATATGATAGATACTGATAGATACTGATAGATACTGATAGATACTGATAAATAGATACTGATAGATACTGATAGATACTGATTGATACTGATAGATACTGATAGATACTGATATGATAGATACTGATATGATTGATACTGATAGATACTAATAGATACTGATAGATACTGATAGATACTGATAGATACTGATAGATACTGATAGATACTGATAGATACTGATAGATACTGATAGATAGATACTGATAGATACTGATAGATACTGATAGATACTGAAAGATACTGATAGAAACTGATATGATAGATACTGATATGATAGATACTGATAGATACTGATAGATACTGATAGATACTGATAGAAACTGATAGATACTGATAGATAGATACTGATAGATACTGATAGATACTGATATGATAGATACTGATTTGATAGATACTGATTTGATAGATACTGATAGATACTGGTAGATACTGACAGATACTGATATGATAGATACTGATAGATACTAATATATACTGATAGAAATTGATAGATAGATACTGATAGATACTGATAGATACTGATCCATACTAATATTATAAATGCGAAAGTGTGTCTGTCTGTCTGTCTGTCTGTCTGTCTGTCTGTCTGTTACCTCTTCACGCTTAAACCGCTGAACCGATTTAGATGAAATTTGGTATGGAGATAGTTTGAGACCCGGGAAAGGACATAGGATACTTTTCATCCCGAATAAATTTAGTGTTCCCGTGGGATGAGCGGGTAACACCGCGGGGCACAGCTAGTATGATATATACTGATATGATAGATACTGATAGATACCGATAGATACTGATAGATACTGATAGATACTGATAGATACTGATAGATACTGATAGATAGATACTGATAGATACTGATAGATACTGAAAGATATACTGATATGATAGTTACTGACATGATAGATACTGATAGATAGATACTGATAGATACTGATAGATACTGAAAGATACTGATAGATACTGATATGATAGATACTGATATGATAGATACTGATAAATACTGATAGATACTGATAGATACCGATAGATAGATACTGATAGATACTGATAGATACTGATAGATACTGATAGATACTGATATGATAGATACTGATAGAGACTGATAGATACTGATAGGTACTGATAGATACTGAAAGATAGATACTGATAGATACTGATAGATACTGAAAGATACTGATATGATAGATACTGATAGATACTGATAGATACTGATAGATAGATACTGATAGATACTGATAGATACTGATAGATACTGATAGATACTGATATGATAGATACTGATATGATAGATACTGATAGATAGATACTGATAGATACTGATAGATACTGATAGATACTGATAGATACTGATAGATACTGATATGATAGATACTGATATGATAGATACTGATAGATACTGATAGATACTGATAGATACTGATAGATACTGATAGATACTGATAGATACTGATAGATACTGATAGATACTGATAGATACTGATAGATACTGATAGATACTGATAGATACTGATAGATACTGATAGATACTGATAGA
The DNA here is from genome assembly GCA_905147355.2 of Apotomis turbidana. Lineage (NCBI taxonomy): Eukaryota > Metazoa > Arthropoda > Insecta > Lepidoptera > Tortricidae > Apotomis > Apotomis turbidana. The sequence goes on along the minus strand of LR990280.1, from coordinate 61,363,510 downwards.
TACTGATAGATACTGATAGATACTGATAGATACTGATAGATACTGATAGATACTGATAGATACTGATAGATACTGATAGATACTGATAGATACTGATAGATAGATACTGATAGATACTGATAGATACTGATAGATACTGATAGATACTGATAGATACTGATATGATAGATACTGATATGATAGATACTGATAGATACTAATAGATACTAATATAAACTGATAGAAACTGATAGATAGATACTGATAGATACTGATAGATACTGATATGATAGATACTGATAGATACTGATAGATACTGATAGATACTGATAGATACTGATAGATACTGATAGATACTGATAGATACTGATAGATAGATACTGATAGATACTGATAGATACTGATAGATACTGATAGATACTGATATGATAGATACTGATAGATACTGATAGATACTGATAGATACTGATAGATACTGATATGATAGATACTGAAAGATACTGATAGATACTGATAGATACTGATAGATACTGATAGATACTGATAGATAGATACTGATAGATACTGAAAGATACTGATAGATACTGATATGATAGATACTGATATGATAGATACTGATATGATAGATACTGATAGAAACTGATAGATACTGATGGATAGATACTGATAGATACTGATAGATACTGATAGATACTGATAGATAGATACTGATAGATACTGATAGATACTGATAGATACCGATAGATAGATACTGATAGATACTGATAGATGCTGATAGATACTGATATGATAGATACTGATAGATACTGATAGATACTGATAGATACTGATAGATAGATACTGATAATACTGATAAATACTGATATGATAGATACTGATATGATAGATACTGATAGATACTGATAGATACTGATAGATACTGATAGATACTGATAGATACTGATAGATACTGATAGATACTGATAGATACTGATAGATAGATACTGATAGATACTGATAAATACTGATATGATAGATACTGATATGATAGATACTGATAGATACTGATAGATACTGATAGATACTGATAGATACTGATATGATAGATACTGATATGATAGATACTGATAGATACTGATAGATACTGATAGATACTGATAGATAGATACTGATAGATACTGATAAATACTGATATGATAGATACTGATAGATACTGATAGATACTGATAGATACTGATAGATACTGATAGATACTGATAGATACTGATAGATACTGATAGATACTGATAGATACTGATAGATAGATACTGATAAATACTGATAGATACTGATAGATACTGATATGATAGATACTAATATGTCAGATACTGATAGATACTGATAGATACTGATAGATACTGATAGATACTGATAGATACTGATAGATACTGATAGATACTGATAGATACTGATTGATACTGATAGATAGATACTGATAGATACTGATAGATACTGATAGATACTGATAGATACTGATATGATAGATACTGATATGATAGATACTGATAGATACTGATAGATACTGATAGATAGATACTGATAGATACTGATAGATACTGAAAGATACTGATATGATAAATACTGATATGATAGATACTGATAGATACTGATAGATACTAATATAAACTGATAGAAACTGATAGATAGATACTGATAGATACTGATAGATACTGATATGATAGATACTGATAGATACTGATAGATACTGATAGATACTGATAGATACTGATAGATACTGATAGATACTGATAGATACTGATAGATAGATACTGATAGATACTGATAGATACTGATAGATACTGATATGATAGATACTGATAGATACTGATAGATAGATACTGATAGATACTGATATGATAGATACTGATATGATAGATACTGATAGATACTGATAGATACTGATAGATACTGATAGATACTGATATGAAAGATACTGATATGATAGATACTGATAGAAACTGATAGATACTGATAGATACCGATTGATAGATACTGATAGATACTGATATGATAGATACTGATATGATAGATACTGATAGATACTGATAGATACTAATAGATACTGATAGATACTGATAGATACTGATAGATACTGATAGATACTGATAGATACTGATAGATACTGATAGATACTGATAGATACTGATAGATACTGATAGATACTGATAGATACTGATATGATAGATACTGATATGATAGATACTGATAGATACTGATAGATACTGATAGATAGATACTGATAGATACTGATAAATACTGATATGATAGATACTGATAGATACTGATAGATACTGATATGATAGATAATGATATGATAGATACTGATAGATACTGATATGATAGATACTGATAGATACTAATATATACTGATAGAAACTGATAGATAGATACTGATTGATACTGATAGATAGATACTGATAGATACTGATAGATACTGATAGATACTGATATGATAGATACTGATATGATAGATACTGATAGATACTGATAGATACTGATAGATACTGATAGATAGATACTGATAGATACTGATAGATACTGATAGATACTGATATGATAAATACTGATATGATAGATACTGATAGATACTGATAGATACAAATATATACTGATAGAAACTGATAGATAGATACTGATAGATACTAATAGATACTGATATGATAGAAACTGATATGAAAGATACTGATAGATACTGATAAATACTGATAGATACTGATAGATACTGATAGATACTGATAGATACTGATAGATACTGATAGATACTGATAGATACTGATAGATACTGATAGATACTGATAGATAGATACTGATAGATACTGATAGATACAAATATATACTGATAGAAACTGATAGATAGATACTGATAGATACTAATAGATACTGATATGATAGAAACTGATATGAAAGATACTGATAGATACTGATAAATACTGATAGATACTGATAGATACTGATAGATACTGATAGATACTGATAGATACTGATATATACTGATAGATACTGATAGATACTGATAGATACTGATAGATACTGATAGATACTGATAGATACTGATAGAAAGATACTGATAGATACTGATAGATACTGATAGATACTGAAAGATACTGATAGATACTGATATGATAGATACTGATATGAAAGATACTGAAAGATACTGATAGATACTGATAGATACTGAAAGATACTGATAGATACTGATATGATAGATACTGATAGATACTGATGGATAGATACTGATAGATACTGATAGATACTGATAGATACTGATATGATACATACTGATTTGATAGGTACTGATAGATACTGATAGATTTTGATAGATACTGATAGATACTGATAGATACTGATAGATAGATACTGATAGATACTGATATGATAGATATTGATATGATAGATACTGATAGATACTGATAGATACTGATAGATACTGATAGATGCTGATAGATACTGATAGATACTGATAGAAAGATACTGATAGATACTGATATGATAGATACTGATAAATACTGATAGATACTGATATGATAGATACTGATAGATACTAATATATACTGATAGAAACTGATAGATACTGATAGATACTGATAGATACTGATATGATAGATACTGATAGATACTGATAGATACTGATAGATACTGATAGATAGATACTGATAGATACTGATAGATACTGATATGATAGATACTGATATGATAGATACTGATAGATACTGATAGATAGATACTGATAGATACTGAAAGATACTGATAGATATTGATATGATAGATACTGATATGATAGAAACTGATAAATACTGATAGATACTGATAGATACTGATAGATACCGATAGATAGATACTGATAGATACTGATAGATACTGATATGATAGATACTGATATGGTAGATACTGATAGATACTGATAGATACTAATAGATACTGATAGAAACTGATAGATAGATACTGATAGATACTGATAGATACTGATATGATAGATACTGATATGATAGATACTGATAGATACTTATAGATACTGATAGATACTGATAGATACTGATAGATAGATACTGATAGATACTGATAGATACTGATAGATACTGATATGATAGATACTGATATGATAGATACTGATAGATAGATACTGATAGATACTGAAAGATACTGATAGATACTGATATGATAGATACTGATATGTTTGATACTGATAGATACTGATAGATACTGATAGATACTGATAGATACTGATAGATACTGATATGATAGATACAGATATGATAGATACTGATATGATAGATACTGATAGATACTGATAGATACTGATAGATACTGATAGATACTGATAGATACTGATAGATACTGATAGATAGATACTGATAGATACTGATAGATACTGATAGATACTGATATGACAGATACTGATATGATAGATACTGATAGATACTAATATATACTGATAGAAACTGATAGATAGATACTGATAGATACTGATAGATACTGATATGATAGAAACTGATATGATAGATACTGATAGATACTGATAGATAAAATAGATACTGATAGATACTGATAGATACTGATAGATACTGATAGATACTGATAGATACTGATAGATAGATACTGATAGATACTGATAGATACTGATATGATAGATACTGATATGATAGATACTGATAGATACTGATAGAAACTAATAGATACTGATAGATACTGATAGATAGATACTGATAGATACTGATAGATACTGATAGATACTGATAGATACTGATAGATACTGATAGATACTGATAGATACTGATAGATACTGATAGATACTGATAGATAGATACTGATAGATACTGATAGATACTGATAGATACTGATAGATACTGATATGATAGATACTGATTTGATAGATACTGATAGATACTGATAGATACTGATAGATACTGATAGATACTGATAGATACTGATATGATAGATACTGATAGATACTGATAGATACTGATAGATACTGATAGATACTGATAGATACTGATATGATAGATACTGATATGATAGATACTGATAGATACTGATAGATACTGATAGATAGATACTGATAGATACTGATAAATACTGATATGATAGATACTGATAGATACTGATAGATACTGATATGATAGATACTGATAGATACTGATAGATACTAATATATACTGATAGAAACTGATAGATAGATACTGATAGATACTGATATGATAGATACTGATATGATAGATACTGATAGATACTGATAGATACTGATAGATACTGATAGATACTGATAGATACTGATAGATACTGATAGATACTGATAGATACTGATAGATACTGATATGATAGATACTGATATGATAGATACTGATATGATAGATACTGATAGATACTGATAGATACTGATAGATAGATACTGATAGATACTGATAAATACTGATATGATAGATACTGATATGAAAGATACTGATAGAAACTGATATATACTGATAGATAGATACTGATAGATACTGATAGATACTGATAGATACTGATATGATAGATACTGATAGATAGATACTGATAGATACTGATAGATACTGATAGATACTGATAGATACTGATAGATACTGATATGATAGATACTGATAGATACTGATAGATACTGATAGATACTGATAGATACTGATAGATACTGATAGATACTGATAGATAGATACTGATAGATACTGATAGATACTGATAGATACTGATATGATAAATACTGATATGATAGATACTGATAGATACTGATAGATACAAATATATACTAATAGAAACTGATAGATAGATACTGATAGATACTGATAGATACTGATATGATAGAAACTGATATGAAAGATACTGATAGATACTGATATATACTGATAGATACTGATAGATTCTAATAGATACTGATAGATACTGATAGATACTGATAGATACTGATAGATACTGATAGATACTGATAGAAAGATACTGATAGATACTGATAGATACTGATATGATAGAAACTGATGAATACTGATAGATACTGATAGATACCGATAGATAGATACTTATAGATACTGATAGATACTGATAGATACTGATATGATATATACTGATATGGTAGATACTGATAGATACTGATAGATACTAATAGATACTGATAGAAACTGATAGATAGATACTGATAGATACTGATAGATACTGATATGATAGATACTGATATGATAGATACTGATAGATACTTATAGATACTGATAGATACTGATAGATAGATACTGATAGATACTGATAGATACTGATAGATACTGATATGATAGATACTGATATGATAGATACTGATATGATAGATACTGATAGATACTGATAGATAGATACTGATAGATACTGAAAGATACTGATAGATACTGATAGATACTGATATGATAGATACTGATATGTTTGATACTGATAGATACTGATAGATACTGATAGATACTGATAGATACTGATATGATAGATACTGATATGATAGATACTGATATGATAGATACTGATAGATACTGATAGATACTGATAGATACTGATAGATACTGATAGATACTGATAGATACTGATAGATACTGATAGATAGATACTGATAGATACTGATAGATACTGATAGATACTGATATGATAGATACTGATATGATAGATACTGATAGATACTAATATATACTGATAGAAACTGATAGATAGATACTGATAGATACTGATAGATACTGATATGATAGAAACTGATATGAAAGATACTGATAGATACTGATCGATACTGATAGATACTGATAGATACTGATAGATACTGATAGATACTGATAGATACTGATAGATACTGATAGATACTGATAGATACTGATATGATAGATACTGATAGATACTGATAGATACTGATAGATACTGATAGATACTGATAGATACTGATAGGATAGATACTGATATGATAGAAACTGATAGATACTGATAGATACTAATAGATAGATACTGATAGATACTGATAAATACTGATATGATAGATACTGATAGATACTGATAGATACTGATAGATACTGATAGATACTGATAGATACTGATAGATACTGATAGATACTGATAGATACTGATAGATACTGATAGATACTGATAGATACTGATAGATATTGATAGATACTGATAGATAGATACTGATAGATACTGATAAATACTGATATGATAGATACTGATATGATAGATACTGATAGATACTGATAGATACTGATAGATACTGATAGATACTGATAGATACTGATAGATACTGATAGATACTGATATGATAGATACTGATATGATAGATACTGATAGATAGATACTGATAGATACTGATAGATACTGATATGATAGATACTGATAGATACTGATAGATACTGATAGATACTGATAGATACTGATATGAAAGATACTGATATGATAGATACTGATAGAAACTGATAGATACTGATAGATAGATACTGATAGATACTGATAGATACTGATAGATACTGATATGATAGATACTGATAGATACTGATAGATAGATACTGATAGATACTGATAGATACTGATAGATACTGATAGATACTGATAGATACTGATAGATACTGATAGATACTGATATGATAGATACTGATAGATACTGATAGATACTGATAGATACTGATAGATACTGATAGATACTGATAGATACTGATAGATACTGATAGATAGATACTGATAGATACTGATAGATAGATACTGATAGATACTGATAGATACTGATATGATAGATACTGATATGATAGATACTGATATGATAGATACTGATAGATACTGATAGATACTAATATATACTGATAGAAACTGATAGATAGATACTGATAGATACTGATAGATACTGATATGATAGATACTGATATGATAGATACTGATAGATACTGATAGATACTGATAGATACTGATAGATACTGATAGATACTGATAGATACTGATAGATACTGATAGATAGATACTGATAGATACTGATAGATACTGATAGATACTGATATGATAGATACTGATATGATAGATACTGATAGATAGATACTGATAGATACTGATATGATAGATACTGATATGATAGATACTGATAGATACTGATAGATACTGATAGATACTGATAGATACTGATAGATACTGATATGAAAGATACTGATATGATAGATACTGATAGAAACTGATAGATACTGATAGATACTGATAGATACTGATAGATACTGATAGATACTGATAGATACTGATAGATACTGATAGATACTGATAGATACTGATAGATAGATACTGATAGATACTGATATGATAGATACTGATATGTTAGATACTGATAGATACTGATAGATACTGATAGATAGATACTGATAGATACTGATAGATACTGATAGATAGATACTGATAGATACTGATATGATAGATACTGATATGATAGATACTGATAGATACTGATATATACTGATAGATACTGATAGATACTGATAGATACTGATAGATACTGATAGATACTGATATGATAGATACTGATATGATAGATACTGATATGATAGATACTGATATGATAGATACTGATAGATACTGATAGATACTGATAGATACTGATAGATACTGATATGATAGATACTGATATGATAGATACTGATAGATACTGATAGATACTAATATATACTGATAGAAACTGATAGATAGATACTGATAGATACTGATAGATACTGATATGATAGATACTGATATGATAGATACTGATAGATACTGATAGATACTGATAGAAACTGATAGATACTGATAGATACTGATAGATAGATACTGATAGATACTGATATGATAGATACTGATATGATAGATACTGATATGATAGATACTGATAGATAGATACTGATAGATACTGATAGATACTGAAAGATACTGATAGATACTGATATGATAGATACTGATATGATAGATACTGATAGATACTGATAGAAACTGATAGATACCGATAGATAGATACTGATAGATACTGATATGATAGATACTGATATGATAGATACTGAAAGATACTGATAGATACTGATATGATAGATACTGATATGATAGATACTGATAGATACTGATAGATACTGATGGAAAGATACTGATAGATACTGATATGATAGATACTGATTTGATAGATACTGATTTATACTGATAGATAGATACTGATAGATACTGATAGATACTGATATGATAGATACTGATATACATAATAATAATAATAATAATAAATATTAAGGGACAATCATACACAAATCGACCTAGTCCCAAACTAAGCAAAGCTTGTACTATGGGTACTAGACGACGATATACATAATATATAAATACATATATAAATAACATCCATGACCCGAGAACAAATATTTTGCACAAATATTTGCCCCGGCCGGGATTCGAACCCGAGACCGCCGACTCAGTAGGCAGGTGTCTACCAACCGAGCCAAACGCGTCGCCAAATAGATACTGATATGATAAATACTGATAGATACTGATAGATACTGATAGATACTGATAGATACTGATAGATACTGATAGATACTGATAGATACTGATAGATACTGATAGATACTGATAGATACTGATAGATAGATACTGATAGATACTGATAGATACTGCTAGATACTGATATGATAGATACTGATAGATACTAATAAATACTGATAGAAACTGATAGATAGATACTGATAGATACTGATATGATAGATACTAATATGATAGATACTGATAGATACTGATGGATACTGATAGATACTGATGGATACTGATAGATACTGATAGATAGATACTGATAGATACTGATAGATACTGATAGATACTGATATGATAGATACTGATATGATAGATACTGATATGATAGATACTGATAGATACTGATAGATAGATACTGATAGATACTGATAGATACTGATAGATACTGATAGATACTGATATGATAGATACTGATATGATAGATACTGATAGATACTGATAGATACTGATAGATACTGATAGATACTGCTAGATACTGATAGATACCGATAGAAAGATACTGATAGATACTGATAGATACTGATAGATACTGATATGATAGATACTGATAGATACTAATAGATACTGATAGATACTGATAGATAGATACTGATAGATACTGATAGATACTGATAGATACTGATAGATACTGATAGATACTGATAGATACTGATAGATACTGATAGATACTGATAGATACTGATAGATACTGATAGATACTGATAGATACTGATAGATACTGATAGATACTGATAGATACTGATAGATACTGATATGATAGATACTGATATGATAGATACTGATAGATACTGATAGATAGATACTGATAGATAGATACTGATAGATACTGATAGATACTGATAGATACTGATAAATACTGATATGATAGATACTGATATGATAGATACTGATAGATACTGATAGATACTGATAGATACTGATAGATACTGATAGATACTGATAGATACTGATAGATAGATACTGATAGATACTGATAGATACTGATATGATAGATACTGATATGTTAGATACTGATAGATACTGATAGATACTGATAGATACTGATAGATACTGATAGATACTGATAGATACTGATAGATACTGATTGATACTGATAGATAGATACTGATAGATACTGATAGATACTGATAGATACTGATATGATAGATACTGATATGATAGATACTGATAGATACTGATAGATACTGATAGATACTGATAGATAGATACTGATAGATACTGATAGATACTGATAGATACTGATAGATACTGATAGATACTGATAGATACTGATAGATACTGATAGATACTGATAGATACTGATAGATAGATACTGATAGAAACTGATAGATAGATACTGATAGATACTGATAGATACTGATATGATAGATACTGATAGATACTGATAGATACTGATAGATACTGATAGATACTGATAGATAGATACTGATAGATACTGATAGATACTGATATGATAGATACTGATAGATACTGATAGATAGATACTGATAGATACTGATATGATAGATACTGATATGATAGATACTGATAGATACTGATAGATACTGATAGATACTGATATGAAAGATACTGATATGATAGATACTGATAGAAACTGATAGATACTGATAGATACCGATTGATAGATACTGATAGATACTGATAGATACTGATATGATAGTGATAAATAGATACTGATAGATACTGATAGATACTGATAGATAATGATAGATACTGATAGATACTGATAGATACTGATATGATAGATACTGATGTGATTGATACTGATAGATACTAATAGATACTGATAGATACTGATAGATACTGATAGATACTGATAGATACTGATAGATACTGATAGATACTGATAGATACTGATAGATAGATACTGATAGATACTGATAGATACTGATAGATACTGATATGATAGATACTGATATGTTAGATACTGATAGATACTGATAGATACTGATAGATACTGATTGATACTGATAGATAGATACTGATAGATACTGATAGATACTGATAGATACTGAAATGATAGATACTGATATGATAGATACTGATAGATACTGATAGATACTGATAGATACTGATAGATACTGATAGATACTGATAGATACTGATAGATACTGATAGATACTGATAGATACTGATAGATACTGATAGATAGATACTGATAGATACTGATATGATAGATACTGATAAATACTGATAGATACTGATAGATACTGATAGATACTGATAGATAGATACTGATAGATACTGATAGATACTGATAGATACTGATAGATACTGATATGATAGATACTGATATGTTAGATACTGATAGATACTGATAGATACTGATAGATACTGATAGATACTGATAGATACTGATAGATACTGATAGATAGATACTGATAGATACTGATAGATACTGATAGATACTGATAGATACTGATATGATAGATACTGATATGATAGATACTGATAGATACTGATAGATACTGATAGATACTGATAAATAGATACTGATAGATACTGATAGATACTGATAGATACTGATATGATAGATACTGATATGATTGATACTGATAGATACTAATAGATACTGATAGATACTGATAGATACTGATAGATACTGATAGATACTGATAGATACTGATAGATACTGATAGATACTGATAGATAGATACTGATAGATACTGATAGATACTGATAGATACTGAAAGATACTGATAGAAACTGATATGATAGATACTGATATGATAGATACTGATAGATACTGATAGATACTGATAGATACTGATAGAAACTGATAGATACTGATAGATAGATACTGATAGATACTGATAGATACTGATATGATAGATACTGATTTGATAGATACTGATTTGATAGATACTGATAGATACTGGTAGATACTGACAGATACTGATATGATAGATACTGATAGATACTAATATATACTGATAGAAATTGATAGATAGATACTGATAGATACTGATAGATACTGATCCATACTAATATTATAAATGCGAAAGTGTGTCTGTCTGTCTGTCTGTCTGTCTGTCTGTCTGTCTGTTACCTCTTCACGCTTAAACCGCTGAACCGATTTAGATGAAATTTGGTATGGAGATAGTTTGAGACCCGGGAAAGGACATAGGATACTTTTCATCCCGAATAAATTTAGTGTTCCCGTGGGATGAGCGGGTAACACCGCGGGGCACAGCTAGTATGATATATACTGATATGATAGATACTGATAGATACCGATAGATACTGATAGATACTGATAGATACTGATAGATACTGATAGATACTGATAGATAGATACTGATAGATACTGATAGATACTGAAAGATATACTGATATGATAGTTACTGACATGATAGATACTGATAGATAGATACTGATAGATACTGATAGATACTGAAAGATACTGATAGATACTGATATGATAGATACTGATATGATAGATACTGATAAATACTGATAGATACTGATAGATACCGATAGATAGATACTGATAGATACTGATAGATACTGATAGATACTGATAGATACTGATATGATAGATACTGATAGAGACTGATAGATACTGATAGGTACTGATAGATACTGAAAGATAGATACTGATAGATACTGATAGATACTGAAAGATACTGATATGATAGATACTGATAGATACTGATAGATACTGATAGATAGATACTGATAGATACTGATAGATACTGATAGATACTGATAGATACTGATATGATAGATACTGATATGATAGATACTGATAGATAGATACTGATAGATACTGATAGATACTGATAGATACTGAAAGATACTGATAGATACTGATATGATAGATACTGATATGATAGATACTGATAGATACTGATAGATACTGATAGATACTGATAGATACTGATAGATACTGATAGATACTGATAGATACTGATAGATACTGATAGATACTGATAGATACTGATAGATACTGATAGATACTGATAGATACTGATAGATACTGATAGATACTGATAGATACTGATAGATACTGATAGATACTGATAGATACTGATAGATACTGATAGATACTGATAGATACTGATAGATACTGATAGATACTGATAGATAGATACTGATAGATACTGATAGATACTGATAGATACTGATAGATACTGATAGATACTGATATGATAGATACTGATATGATAGATACTGATAGATACTAATAGATACTAATATAAACTGATAGAAACTGATAGATAGATACTGATAGATACTGATAGATACTGATATGATAGATACTGATAGATACTGATAGATACTGATAGATACTGATAGATACTGATAGATACTGATAGATACTGATAGATACTGATAGATAGATACTGATAGATACTGATAGATACTGATAGATACTGATAGATACTGATATGATAGATACTGATAGATACTGATAGATACTGATAGATACTGATAGATACTGATATGATAGATACTGAAAGATACTGATAGATACTGATAGATACTGATAGATACTGATAGATACTGATAGATAGATACTGATAGATACTGAAAGATACTGATAGATACTGATATGATAGATACTGATATGATAGATACTGATATGATAGATACTGATAGAAACTGATAGATACTGATGGATAGATACTGATAGATACTGATAGATACTGATAGATACTGATAGATAGATACTGATAGATACTGATAGATACTGATAGATACCGATAGATAGATACTGATAGATACTGATAGATGCTGATAGATACTGATATGATAGATACTGATAGATACTGATAGATACTGATAGATACTGATAGATAGATACTGATAGATACTGATAAATACTGATATGATAGATACTGATATGATAGATACTGATAGATACTGATAGATACTGATAGATACTGATAGATACTGATAGATACTGATAGATACTGATAGATACTGATAGATACTGATAGATAGATACTGATAGATACTGATAAATACTGATATGATAGATACTGATATGATAGATACTGATAGATACTGATAGATACTGATAGATACTGATAGATACTGATATGATAGATACTGATATGATAGATACTGATAGATACTGATAGATACTGATAGATACTGATAGATAGATACTGATAGATACTGATAAATACTGATATGATAGATACTGATAGATACTGATAGATACTGATAGATACTGATAGATACTGATAGATACTGATAGATACTGATAGATACTGATAGATACTGATAGATACTGATAGATAGATACTGATAAATACTGATAGATACTGATAGATACTGATATGATAGATACTAATATGTCAGATACTGATAGATACTGATAGATACTGATAGATACTGATAGATACTGATAGATACTGATAGATACTGATAGATACTGATAGATACTGATTGATACTGATAGATAGATACTGATAGATACTGATAGATACTGATAGATACTGATAGATACTGATATGATAGATACTGATATGATAGATACTGATAGATACTGATAGATACTGATAGATAGATACTGATAGATACTGATAGATACTGAAAGATACTGATATGATAAATACTGATATGATAGATACTGATAGATACTGATAGATACTAATATAAACTGATAGAAACTGATAGATAGATACTGATAGATACTGATAGATACTGATATGATAGATACTGATAGATACTGATAGATACTGATAGATACTGATAGATACTGATAGATACTGATAGATACTGATAGATACTGATAGATAGAAACTGATAGATACTGATAGATACTGATAGATACTGATATGATAGATACTGATAGATACTGATAGATAGATACTGATAGATACTGATATGATAGATACTGATATGATAGATACTGATAGATACTGATAGATACTGATAGATACTGATAGATACTGATATGATAGATACTGATATGATAGATACTGATAGAAACTGATAGATACTGATAGATACCGATTGATAGATACTGATAGATACTGATATGATAGATACTGATATGATAGATACTGATAGATACTGATAGATACTAATAGATACTGATAGATACTGATAGATACTGATAGATACTGATAGATACTGATAGATACTGATAGATACTGATAGATACTGATAGATACTGATAGATACTGATAGATACTGATAGATACTGATATGATAGATACTGATATGATAGATACTGATAGATACTGATAGATACTGATAGATAGATACTGATAGATACTGATAGATACTGATATGATAGATACTGATAGATACTGATAGATACTGATATGATAGATAATGATATGATAGATACTGATAGATACTGATATGATAGATACTGATAGATACTAATATATACTGATAGAAACTGATAGATAGATACTGATTGATACTGATAGATAGATACTGATAGATACTGATAGATACTGATAGATACTGATATGATAGATACTGATATGATAGATACTGATAGATACTGATAGATACTGATAGATACTGATAGATAGATACTGATAGATACTGATAGATACTGATAGATACTGATATGATAAATACTGATATGATAGATACTGATAGATACTGATAGATACAAATATATACTGATAGAAACTGATAGATAGATACTGATAGATACTAATAGATACTGATATGATAGAAACTGATATGAAAGATACTGATAGATACTGATAAATACTGATAGATACTGATAGATACTGATAGATACTGATAGATACTGATAGATACTGATAGATACTGATAGATACTGATAGATACTGATAGATACTGATAGATACTGATAGATAGATACTGATAGATACTGATAGATACTGATATGATAGATACTGATAGATACTGATAGATAGATACTGATAGATACTGATAGATACTGATAGATACTGATAGATACTGAAAGATACTGATAGATACTGATATGATAGATACTGATAGATACTGATAGATACTGATAGATACTGATAGATACTGATATGATAGATACTGATATGATAGATACTGATATGATAGATACTGATAGAAACTGATAGATACTGATAGATAGATACTGATAAATACTGATAGATACTGATAGATACTGATATGATAGATACTGATTTGATAGATACTGATAGATACTGATAGATACTGATAGATACTGATAGATACTGATAGATACTGATAGATACTGATAGATAGATACTGATAGATACTGATAGATACTGATAGATAGATACTGATAGATACTGATAGATACTGATATGATAGATACTGATAGATACTGATAGATACTGATAGATAGATACTGATAGATACTGATAGATACTGATATGATAGATACTGATAGATACTGATAGATAGATACTGATAGATACTGATATGATAGCTACTGATAGATACTGATAGATTGATACTGATAGATACTGCTAGATACTGATATGATAGATACTGATATGATAGATACTGATAGATACTGATAGATACTGATAGATACTGATAGATACTGATAGATACTGATAGATACTGATAGATAGATACTGATAGATACTGATATGATAGATACTGAAAGATACTGATAGATACTGATAGATACTGATAGATACTGAAAGATACTGTAGATACTGATATGATAGATACTGATAGAAACTGATAGATACTGATATGATAGATACTGATATGATAGAAACTGATAAATACTGATAGATACTGATAGATACTGATAGATACCGATAGATAGATACTGATAGATACTGATAGATACTGATATGATAGATACTGATATGGTAGATACTGATAGATACTGATAGATACTAATAGATACTGATAGAAACTGATAGATAGATACTGATAGATACTGATAGATACTGATATGATAGATACTGATATGATAGATACTGATAGATACTTATAGATACTGATAGATACTGATAGATACTGATAGATAGATACTGATAGATACTGATAGATACTGATAGATACTGATATGATAGATACTGATATGATAGATACTGATAGATAGATACTGATAGATACTGAAAGATACTGATAGATACTGATATGATAGATACTGATATGTTTGATACTGATAGATACTGATAGATACTGATAGATACTGATATGATAGATACAGATATGATAGATACTGATATGATAGATACTGATAGATACTGATAGATACTGATAGATACTGATAGATACTGATAGATACTGATAGATACTGATAGATACTGATAGATACTGATAGATACTGATAGATACTGATAGATAGATACTGATAGATACTGATAGATACTGATAGATACTGATATGATAGATACTGATATGATAGATACTGATAGATACTAATATATACTGATAGAAACTGATAGATAGATACTGATAGATACTGATAGATACTGATATGATAGAAACTGATATGATAGATACTGATAGATACTGATAGATAAAATAGATACTGATAGATACTGATAGATACTGATAGATACTGATAGATACTGATAGATACTGATAGATACTGATAGATGGATACTGATAGATACTGATAGATACTGATATGATAGATACTGATATGATAGATACTGATAGATACTGATAGAAACTAATAGATACTGATAGATACTGATAGATACTGATAGATAGATATTGATAGATACTGATAGATACTGATAGATACTGATAGATACTGATAGATACTGATAGATACTGATAGATACTGATAGATACTGATAGATACTGATAGATACTGATAGATACTGATAGATAGATACTGATAGATACTGATAGATACTGATAGATACTGATAGATACTGATATGATAGATACTGATTTGATAGATACTGATAGATACTGATAGATACTGATAGATACTGATAGATACTGATAGATACTGATATGATAGATACTGATAGATACTGATAGATACTGATAGATACTGATAGATACTGATAGATACTGATAGATACTGATATGATAGATACTGATATGATAGATACTGATAGATACTGATAGATACTGATAGATAGATACTGATAGATACTGATAAATACTGATATGATAGATACTGATAGATACTGATAGATACTGATATGATAGATACTGATAGATACTGATAGATACTAATATATACTGATAGAAACTGATAGATAGATACTGATAGATACTGATATGATAGATACTGATATGATAGATACTGATAGATACTGATAGATACTGATAGATACTGATAGATACTGATAGATACTGATAGATACTGATAGATACTGATAGATACTGATAGATACTGATATGATAGATACTGATATGATAGATACTGATAGATACTGATAGATACTGATAGATAGATACTGATAGATACTGATAAATACTGATATGATAGATACTGATATGAAAGATACTGATATGATAGATACTGATAGAAACTGATATATACTGATAGATAGATACTGATAGATACTGATAGATACTGATAGATACTGATATGATAGATACTGATAGATAGATACTGATAGATACTGATAGATACTGATAGATACTGATAGATACTGATATGATAGATACTGATAGAAACTGATAGATACTGATAGATACCGATTGATAGATACTGATAGATACTGATAGATACTGATATGATAGATACTGATATGATAGATACTGATATGATAGATACTGATAGATACTGATAGATACTAATAGATACTGATAGATACTGATAGATACTGATAGATACTGATAGATACTGATAGATACTAATAGATACTGATAGATACTGATAGATACTGATAGATACTGATAGATACTGATATGATAGATACTGATATGATAGATACTGATAGATACTGATAGATAGATACTGATAGATACTGATAAATACTGATATGATAGATACTGATATGATAGATACTGATAGATACTGATAGATACTGATAGATACTGATATGATAGATAATGATATGATAGATACTGATAGATACTGATATGATAGATACTGATAGATACTAATATATACTGATAGAAACTGATAGATAGATACTGATTGATACTGATAGATAGATACTGATAGATACTGATAGATACTGATATGATAGATACTGATATGATAGATACTGATAGATACTGATAGATACTGATAGATACTGATAGATAGATACTGATAGATACTGATAGATACTGATAGATACTGATATGATAAATACTGATATGATAGATACTGATAGATACTGATAGATACAAATATATACTGATAGAAACTGATAGATAGATACTGATAGATACTAATAGATACTGATATGATAGAAACTGATATGAAAGATACTGATAGATACTGATAAATACTGATAGATACTGATAGATACTGATAGATACTGATAGATACTGATAGATACTGATAGATACTGATAGATACTGATAGATACTGATAGATACTGATAGATAGATACTGATAGATACTGATAGATACTGATATGATAGATACTGATATGATAGATACTGATAGATACTGATAGATAGATACTGATAGATACTGATAGATACTGATAGATACTGAAAGATACTGATAGATACTGATATGATAGATACTGATAGATACTGATAGATACTGATAGATACTGATATGATAGATACTGATATGATAGATACTGATAGAAACTGATAGATACTGATAGATAGATACTGATAAATACTGATAGATACTGATAGATACTGATTTGATAGATACTGATAGATACTGATAGATACTGATAGATACTGATAGATACTGATAGATACTGATAGATAGATACTGATAGATACTGATAGATACTGATAGATACTGATAGATAGATACTGATAGATACTGATAGATACTGATATGATAGATACTGATAGATACTGATAGATAGATACTGATAGATACTGATAGATACTGATATGATAGATACTGATAGATACTGATAGATAGATACTGATAGATACTGATATGATAGCTACTGATAGATACTGATAGATTGATAGATACTGATATATACTGATAGATACTGATAGATACTGATAGATACTGATAGATACTGATAGATACTGATAGATAGATACTGATAGATACTGATAGATACTGATAGATACTGAAAGATACTGATAGATACTGATATGATAGATACTGATATGAAAGATACTGAAAGATACTGATAGATACTGATAGATACTGAAAGATACTGATAGATACTGATATGATAGATACTGATAGATACTGATGGATAGATACTGATAGATACTGATAGATACTGATAGATACTGATATGATACATACTGATTTGATAGGTACTGATAGATACTGATAGATTTTGATAGATACTGATAGATACTGATAGATACTGATAGATAGATACTGATAGATACTGATATGATAGATATTGATATGATAGATACTGATAGATACTGATAGATACTGATAGATACTGATAGATGCTGATAGATACTGATAGATACTGATAGAAAGATACTGATAGATACTGATATGATAGATACTGATAGATACTGATAGATACTGATAGATACTGATATGATAGATACTGATAGATACTAATATATACTGATAGAAACTGATAGATACTGATAGATACTGATAGATACTGATATGATAGATACTGATAGATACTGATAGATACTGATAGATACTGATAGATACTGATAGATAGATACTGATAGATACTGATAGATACTGATAGATACTGATATGATAGATACTGATATGATAGATACTGATAGATACTGATAGATAGATACTGATAGATACTGAAAGATACTGATAGATATTGATATGATAGATACTGATATGATAGAAACTGATAAATACTGATAGATACTGATAGATACTGATAGATACCGATAGATAGATACTGATAGATACTGATAGATACTGATATGATAGATACTGATATGGTAGATACTGATAGATACTGATAGATACTAATAGATACTGATAGAAACTGATAGATAGATACTGATAGATACTGATAGATACTGATATGATAGATACTGATATGATAGATACTGATAGATACTGATAGATACTGATAGATACTGATAGATACTGATAGATAGATACTGATAGATACTGATATGATAGATACTGATATGATAGATACTGATAGATAGATACTGATAGATACTGAAAGATACTGATAGATACTGATATGATAGATACTGATATGTTTGATACTGATAGATACTGATAGATACTGATAGATACTGATAGATACTGATATGATAGATACAGATATGATAGATACTGATATGATAGATACTGATAGATACTGATAGATACTGATAGATACTGATAGATACTGATAGATACTGATAGATACTGATAGATAGATACTGATAGATACTGATAGATACTGATAGATACTGATATGATAGATACTGATATGATAGATACTGATAGATACTAATATATACTGATAGAAACTGATAGATAGATACTGATAGATACTGATAGATACTGATATGATAGAAACTGATATGATAGATACTGATAGATACTGATAGATAAAATAGATACTGATAGATACTGATAGATACTGATAGATACTGATAGATACTGATAGATACTGATAGATAGATACTGATAGATACTGATAGATACTGATATGATAGATACTGATATGATAGATACTGATAGATACTGATAGAAACTAATAGATACTGATAGATACTGATAGATACTGATAGATAGATACTGATAGATACTGATAGATACTGATAGATACTGATAGATACTGATAGATACTGATAGATACTGATAGATACTGATAGATACTGATAGATACTGATAGATAGATACTGATAGATACTGATAGATACTGATAGATACTGATAGATACTGATATGATAGATACTGATTTGATAGATACTGATAGATACTGATAGATACTGATAGATACTGATAGATACTGATAGATACTGATATGATAGATACTGATAGATACTGATAGATACTGATAGATACTGATAGATACTGATAGATACTGATAGATACTGATAGATACTGATAGATACTGATAGATACTGATATGATAGATACTGATATGATAGATACTGATAGATACTGATAGATACTGATAGATAGATACTGATAGATACTGATAAATACTGATATGATAGATACTGATAGATACTGATAGATACTGATATGATAGATACTGATAGATACTGATAGATACTAATATATACTGATAGAAACTGATAGATAGATACTGATAGATACTGATATGATAGATACTGATATGATAGATACTGATAGATACTGATAGATACTGATAGATACTGATAGATACTGATAGATACTGATAGATACTGATAGATACTGATAGATACTGATAGATACTGATAGATACTGATAGATACTGATATGATAGATACTGATATGATAGATACTGATAGATACTGATAGATACTGATAGATACTGATAGATACTGATAGATACTGATAGATAGATACTGATAGATACTGATAGATACTGATATGATAGATACTGATATGATAGATACTGATAGATACTGATAGAAACTAATAGATACTGATAGATACTGATAGATACTGATAGATAGATACTGATAGATACTGATAGATACTGATAGATACTGATAGATACTGATAGATACTGATAGATACTGATAGATACTGATAGATACTGATAGATACTGATAGATACTGATAGATAGATACTGATAGATACTGATAGATACTGATAGATACTGATAGATACTGATATGATAGATACTGATTTGATAGATACTGATAGATACTGATAGATACTGATAGATACTGATAGATACTGATATGATAGATACTGATAGATACTGATAGATACTGATAGATACTGATAGATACTGATAGATACTGATATGATAGATACTGATATGATAGATACTGATAGATACTGATAGATACTGATAGATACTGATAAATACTGATATGATAGATACTGATAGATACTGATAGATACTGATATGATAGATACTGATAGATACTGATAGATACTGATAGATAGATACTGATAGATACTGATAAATACTGATATGATAGATACTGATATGAAAGATACTGATATGATAGATACTGATAGAAACTGATAGATACTGATAGATAGATACTGATAGATACTGATAGATACTGATAGATACTGATATGATAGATACTGATAGATAGATACTGATAGATACTGATAGATACTGATATGATAGATACTGATATGATAGATACTGATAGATACTGATAGATACTAATTTATACTGATAGAAACTGATAGATAGATACTGATAGATACTGATAGATACTGATATGATAGATACTGATATGATAGATACTGATAGATACTGATAGATACTGATAGAAACTGATAGATACTGATAGATACTGATAGATAGATACTGATAGATACTGATATGATAGATACTGATATGATAGATACTGATATGATAGATACTGATAGATAGATACTGATAGATACTGATAGATACTGATAGATACTGATAGATACTGATATGATAGATACTGATATGATAGATACTGATAGATACTGATAGATACTGATAGATACCGATAGATAGATACTGATAGATACTGATATGATAGATACTGATATGATAGATACTGAAAGATACTGATAGATACTGATATGATAGATACTGATATGATAGATATAGATAGATACTGATAGATACTAATAGATACTGATAGATACTGATAGATAGATACTGATAGATACTGATAGATACTGATAGATACTGATAGATACTGATAGATACTGATAGATACTGATAGATACTGATAGATACTGATAGATACTGATAGATACTGATAGATACTGATAGATACTGATATGATAGATACTGATATGATAGATACTGATAGATACTGATAGATAGATACTGATAGATAGATACTGATAGATACTGATAGATACTGATAGATACTGATAAATACTGATATGATAGATACTGATATGATAGATACTGATAGATACTGATAGATACTGATAGATACTGATAGATACTGATAGATACTGATAGATACTGATAGATACTGATAGATAGATACTGATAGATACTGATAGATACTGATAGATACTGATATGATAGATACTGATATGTTAGATACTGATAGATACTGATAGATACTGATAGATACTGATAGATACTGATAGATACTGATAGATACTGATAGATACTGATTGATACTGATAGATAGATACTGATAGATACTGATAGATACTGATAGATACTGATATGATAGATACTGATATGATAGATACTGATAGATACTGATAGATACTGATAGATACTGATAGATAGATACTGATAGATACTGATAGATACTGATAGATACTGATAGATACTGATAGATACTGATAGATACTGATAGATACTGCTAGATACTGATAGATACTGATAGATAGATACTGATAGAAACTGATAGATAGATACTGATAGATACTGATAGATACTGATATGATAGATACTGATAGATACTGATAGATACTGATAGATACTGATAGATACTGATAGATACTGATAGATAGATACTGATAGATACTGATAGATACTGATAGATACTGATATGATAGATACTGATAGATACTGATAGATAGATACTGATAGATACTGATATGATAGATACTGATATGATAGATACTGATAGATACTGATATGAAAGATACTGATATGATAGATACTGATAGAAACTGATAGATACTGATAGATACCGATTGATAGATACTGATAGATACTGATAGATACTGATATGATAGTGATAAATAGATACTGATAGATACTGATAGATACTGATAGATACTGATAGATACTGATAGATACTGATAGATACTGATATGATAGATACTGATGTGATTGATACTGATAGATACTAATAGATACTGATAGATACTGATAGATACTGATAGATACTGATAGATACTGATAGATACTGATAGATACTGATAGATACTGATAGATAGATACTGATAGATACTGATAGATACTGATAGATACTGAAAGATACTGATAGAAACTGATATGATAGATACTGATATGATAGATACTGATAGATACTGATAGATACTGATAGATACTGATATGATAGATACTGATAGAAACTGATAGATACTGATAGATAGATACTGATAGATACTGATAGATACTGATATGATAGATACTGATTTGATAGATACTGATTTGATAGATACTGATAGATACTGGTAGATACTGACAGATACTGATATGATAGATACTGATAGATACTAATATATACTGATAGAAATTGATAGATAGATACTGATAGATACTGATAGATACTGATCCATACTAATATTATAAATGCGAAAGTGTGTCTGTCTGTCTGTCTGTCTGTCTGTCTGTCTGTCTGTTACCTCTTCACGCTTAAACCGCTGAACCGATTTAGATGAAATTTGGTATGGAGATAGTTTGAGACCCGGGAAAGGACATAGGATACTTTTCATCCCGAATAAATTTAGTGTTCCCGTGGGATGAGCGGGTAACACCGCGGGGCACAGCTAGTATGATATATACTGATATGATAGATACTGATAGATACCGATAGATACTGATAGATACTGATAGATACTGATAGATACTGATAGATACTGATAGATAGATACTGATAGATACTGATAGATACTGAAAGATATACTGATATGATAGTTACTGACATGATAGATACTGATAGATAGATACTGATAGATACTGATAGATACTGAAAGATACTGATAGATACTGATATGATAGATACTGATATGATAGATACTGATAAATACTGATAGATACTGATAGATACCGATAGATAGATACTGATAGATACTGATAGATACTGATAGATACTGATAGATACTGATATGATAGATACTGATAGAGACTGATAGATACTGATAGGTACTGATAGATACTGAAAGATAGATACTGATAGATACTGATAGATACTGAAAGATACTGATATGATAGATACTGATAGATACTGATAGATACTGATAGATAGATACTGATAGATACTGATAGATACTGATAGATACTGATAGATACTGATATGATAGATACTGATATGATAGATACTGATAGATAGATACTGATAGATACTGATAGATACTGATAGATACTGATAGATACTGATAGATACTGATATGATAGATACTGATATGATAGATACTGATAGATACTGATAGATACTGATAGATACTGATAGATACTGATAGATACTGATAGATACTGATAGATACTGATAGATACTGATAGATACTGATAGATACTGATAGATACTGATAGATACTGATAGATACTGATAGATACTGATAGATACTGATAGATACTGATAGATACTGATAGATACTGATAGATACTGATAGATACTGATAGATACTGATAGATACTGATAGATACTGATAGATACTGATAGATAGATACTGATAGATACTGATAGATACTGATAGATACTGATAGATACTGATAGATACTGATATGATAGATACTGATATGATAGATACTGATAGATACTAATAGATACTAATATAAACTGATAGAAACTGATAGATAGATACTGATAGATACTGATAGATACTGATATGATAGATACTGATAGATACTGATAGATACTGATAGATACTGATAGATACTGATAGATACTGATAGATACTGATAGATACTGATAGATAGATACTGATAGATACTGATAGATACTGATAGATACTGATAGATACTGATATGATAGATACTGATAGATACTGATAGATACTGATAGATACTGATAGATACTGATATGATAGATACTGAAAGATACTGATAGATACTGATAGATACTGATAGATACTGATAGATACTGATAGATAGATACTGATAGATACTGAAAGATACTGATAGATACTGATATGATAGATACTGATATGATAGATACTGATATGATAGATACTGATAGAAACTGATAGATACTGATGGATAGATACTGATAGATACTGATAGATACTGATAGATACTGATAGATAGATACTGATAGATACTGATAGATACTGATAGATACCGATAGATAGATACTGATAGATACTGATAGATGCTGATAGATACTGATATGATAGATACTGATAGATACTGATAGATACTGATAGATACTGATAGATAGATACTGATAGATACTGATAAATACTGATATGATAGATACTGATATGATAGATACTGATAGATACTGATAGATACTGATAGATACTGATAGATACTGATAGATACTGATAGATACTGATAGATACTGATAGATAGATACTGATAGATACTGATAAATACTGATATGATAGATACTGATATGATAGATACTGATAGATACTGATAGATACTGATAGATACTGATAGATACTGATATGATAGATACTGATATGATAGATACTGATAGATACTGATAGATACTGATAGATACTGATAGATAGATACTGATAGATACTGATAAATACTGATATGATAGATACTGATAGATACTGATAGATACTGATAGATACTGATAGATACTGATAGATACTGATAGATACTGATAGATACTGATAGATACTGATAGATACTGATAGATAGATACTGATAAATACTGATAGATACTGATAGATACTGATATGATAGATACTAATATGTCAGATACTGATAGATACTGATAGATACTGATAGATACTGATAGATACTGATAGATACTGATAGATACTGATAGATACTGATAGATACTGATTGATACTGATAGATAGATACTGATAGATACTGATAGATACTGATAGATACTGATAGATACTGATATGATAGATACTGATATGATAGATACTGATAGATACTGATAGATACTGATAGATAGATACTGATAGATACTGATAGATACTGAAAGATACTGATATGATAAATACTGATATGATAGATACTGATAGATACTGATAGATACTAATATAAACTGATAGAAACTGATAGATAGATACTGATAGATACTGATAGATACTGATATGATAGATACTGATAGATACTGATAGATACTGATAGATACTGATAGATACTGATAGATACTGATAGATACTGATAGATACTGATAGATAGATACTGATAGATACTGATAGATACTGATAGATACTGATATGATAGATACTGATAGATACTGATAGATAGATACTGATAGATACTGATATGATAGATACTGATATGATAGATACTGATAGATACTGATAGATACTGATAGATACTGATAGATACTGATATGAAAGATACTGATATGATAGATACTGATAGAAACTGATAGATACTGATAGATACCGATTGATAGATACTGATAGATACTGATATGATAGATACTGATATGATAGATACTGATAGATACTGATAGATACTAATAGATACTGATAGATACTGATAGATACTGATAGATACTGATATATACTGATAGATACTGATAGATACTGATAGATACTGATAGATACTGATAGATACTGATAGATACTGATAGATACTGATATGATAGATACTGATATGATAGATACTGATAGATACTGATAGATACTGATAGATAGATACTGATAGATACTGATAAATACTGATATGATAGATACTGATAGATACTGATAGATACTGATATGATAGATAATGATATGATAGATACTGATAGATACTGATATGATAGATACTGATAGATACTAATATATACTGATAGAAACTGATAGATAGATACTGATTGATACTGATAGATAGATACTGATAGATACTGATAGATACTGATAGATACTGATATGATAGATACTGATATGATAGATACTGATAGATACTGATAGATACTGATAGATACTGATAGATAGATACTGATAGATACTGATAGATACTGATAGATACTGATATGATAAATACTGATATGATAGATACTGATAGATACTGATAGATACAAATATATACTGATAGAAACTGATAGATAGATACTGATAGATACTAATAGATACTGATATGATAGAAACTGATATGAAAGATACTGATAGATACTGATAAATACTGATAGATACTGATAGATACTGATAGATACTGATAGATACTGATAGATACTGATAGATACTGATAGATACTGATAGATACTGATAGATACTGATAGATACTGATAGATAGATACTGATAGATACTGATAGATACTGATATGATAGATACTGATAGATACTGATAGATAGATACTGATAGATACTGATAGATACTGATAGATACTGATAGATACTGAAAGATACTGATAGATACTGATATGATAGATACTGATAGATACTGATAGATACTGATAGATACTGATAGATACTGATATGATAGATACTGATATGATAGATACTGATATGATAGATACTGATAGAAACTGATAGATACTGATAGATAGATACTGATAAATACTGATAGATACTGATAGATACTGATATGATAGATACTGATTTGATAGATACTGATAGATACTGATAGATACTGATAGATACTGATAGATACTGATAGATACTGATAGATACTGATAGATAGATACTGATAGATACTGATAGATACTGATAGATAGATACTGATAGATACTGATAGATACTGATATGATAGATACTGATAGATACTGATAGATACTGATAGATAGATACTGATAGATACTGATAGATACTGATATGATAGATACTGATAGATACTGATAGATAGATACTGATAGATACTGATATGATAGCTACTGATAGATACTGATAGATTGATACTGATAGATACTGCTAGATACTGATATGATAGATACTGATATGATAGATACTGATAGATACTGATAGATACTGATAGATACTGATAGATACTGATAGATACTGATAGATACTGATAGATAGATACTGATAGATACTGATATGATAGATACTGAAAGATACTGATAGATACTGATAGATACTGATAGATACTGAAAGATACTGTAGATACTGATATGATAGATACTGATAGAAACTGATAGATACTGATATGATAGATACTGATATGATAGAAACTGATAAATACTGATAGATACTGATAGATACTGATAGATACCGATAGATAGATACTGATAGATACTGATAGATACTGATATGATAGATACTGATATGGTAGATACTGATAGATACTGATAGATACTAATAGATACTGATAGAAACTGATAGATAGATACTGATAGATACTGATAGATACTGATATGATAGATACTGATATGATAGATACTGATAGATACTTATAGATACTGATAGATACTGATAGATACTGATAGATAGATACTGATAGATACTGATAGATACTGATAGATACTGATATGATAGATACTGATATGATAGATACTGATAGATAGATACTGATAGATACTGAAAGATACTGATAGATACTGATATGATAGATACTGATATGTTTGATACTGATAGATACTGATAGATACTGATAGATACTGATATGATAGATACAGATATGATAGATACTGATATGATAGATACTGATAGATACTGATAGATACTGATAGATACTGATAGATACTGATAGATACTGATAGATACTGATAGATACTGATAGATACTGATAGATACTGATAGATAGATACTGATAGATACTGATAGATACTGATAGATACTGATATGATAGATACTGATATGATAGATACTGATAGATACTAATATATACTGATAGAAACTGATAGATAGATACTGATAGATACTGATAGATACTGATATGATAGAAACTGATATGATAGATACTGATAGATACTGATAGATAAAATAGATACTGATAGATACTGATAGATACTGATAGATACTGATAGATACTGATAGATACTGATAGATACTGATAGATGGATACTGATAGATACTGATAGATACTGATATGATAGATACTGATATGATAGATACTGATAGATACTGATAGAAACTAATAGATACTGATAGATACTGATAGATACTGATAGATAGATATTGATAGATACTGATAGATACTGATAGATACTGATAGATACTGATAGATACTGATAGATACTGATAGATACTGATAGATACTGATAGATACTGATAGATACTGATAGATACTGATAGATAGATACTGATAGATACTGATAGATACTGATAGATACTGATAGATACTGATATGATAGATACTGATTTGATAGATACTGATAGATACTGATAGATACTGATAGATACTGATAGATACTGATAGATACTGATATGATAGATACTGATAGATACTGATAGATACTGATAGATACTGATAGATACTGATAGATACTGATAGATACTGATATGATAGATACTGATATGATAGATACTGATAGATACTGATAGATACTGATAGATAGATACTGATAGATACTGATAAATACTGATATGATAGATACTGATAGATACTGATAGATACTGATATGATAGATACTGATAGATACTGATAGATACTAATATATACTGATAGAAACTGATAGATAGATACTGATAGATACTGATATGATAGATACTGATATGATAGATACTGATAGATACTGATAGATACTGATAGATACTGATAGATACTGATAGATACTGATAGATACTGATAGATACTGATAGATACTGATAGATACTGATATGATAGATACTGATATGATAGATACTGATAGATACTGATAGATACTGATAGATAGATACTGATAGATACTGATAGATACTGATATGATAGATACTGATATGAAAGATACTGATATGATAGATACTGATAGAAACTGATATATACTGATAGATAGATACTGATAGATACTGATAGATACTGATAGATACTGATATGATAGATACTGATAGATAGATACTGATAGATACTGATAGATACTGATAGATACTGATAGATACTGATAGATACTGATATGATAGATACTGATAGAAACTGATAGATACTGATAGATACCGATTGATAGATACTGATAGATACTGATAGATACTGATATGATAGATACTGATATGATAGATACTGATATGATAGATACTGATAGATACTGATAGATACTAATAGATACTGATAGATACTGATAGATACTGATAGATACTGATAGATACTGATAGATACTAATAGATACTGATAGATACTGATAGATACTGATAGATACTGATAGATACTGATATGATAGATACTGATATGATAGATACTGATAGATACTGATAGATAGATACTGATAGATACTGATAAATACTGATATGATAGATACTGATATGATAGATACTGATAGATACTGATAGATACTGATAGATACTGATATGATAGATAATGATATGATAGATACTGATAGATACTGATATGATAGATACTGATAGATACTAATATATACTGATAGAAACTGATAGATAGATACTGATTGATACTGATAGATAGATACTGATAGATACTGATAGATACTGATATGATAGATACTGATATGATAGATACTGATAGATACTGATAGATACTGATAGATACTGATAGATAGATACTGATAGATACTGATAGATACTGATAGATACTGATATGATAAATACTGATATGATAGATACTGATAGATACTGATAGATACAAATATATACTGATAGAAACTGATAGATAGATACTGATAGATACTAATAGATACTGATATGATAGAAACTGATATGAAAGATACTGATAGATACTGATAAATACTGATAGATACTGATAGATACTGATAGATACTGATAGATACTGATAGATACTGATAGATACTGATAGATACTGATAGATACTGATAGATACTGATAGATAGATACTGATAGATACTGATAGATACTGATATGATAGATACTGATATGATAGATACTGATAGATACTGATAGATAGATACTGATAGATACTGATAGATACTGATAGATACTGAAAGATACTGATAGATACTGATATGATAGATACTGATAGATACTGATAGATACTGATAGATACTGATATGATAGATACTGATATGATAGATACTGATAGAAACTGATAGATACTGATAGATAGATACTGATAAATACTGATAGATACTGATAGATACTGATATGATAGATACTGATTTGATAGATACTGATAGATACTGATAGATACTGATAGATACTGATAGATACTGATAGATACTGATAGATAGATACTGATAGATACTGATAGATACTGATAGATACTGATAGATAGATACTGATAGATACTGATAGATACTGATATGATAGATACTGATAGATACTGATAGATAGATACTGATAGATACTGATAGATACTGATATGATAGATACTGATAGATACTGATAGATAGATACTGATAGATACTGATATGATAGCTACTGATAGATACTGATAGATTGATAGATACTGATATATACTGATAGATACTGATAGATACTGATAGATACTGATAGATACTGATAGATACTGATAGATAGATACTGATAGATACTGATAGATACTGATAGATACTGAAAGATACTGATAGATACTGATATGATAGATACTGATATGAAAGATACTGAAAGATACTGATAGATACTGATAGATACTGAAAGATACTGATAGATACTGATATGATAGATACTGATAGATACTGATGGATAGATACTGATAGATACTGATAGATACTGATAGATACTGATATGATACATACTGATTTGATAGGTACTGATAGATACTGATAGATTTTGATAGATACTGATAGATACTGATAGATACTGATAGATAGATACTGATAGATACTGATATGATAGATATTGATATGATAGATACTGATAGATACTGATAGATACTGATAGATACTGATAGATGCTGATAGATACTGATAGATACTGATAGAAAGATACTGATAGATACTGATATGATAGATACTGATAGATACTGATAGATACTGATAGATACTGATATGATAGATACTGATAGATACTAATATATACTGATAGAAACTGATAGATACTGATAGATACTGATAGATACTGATATGATAGATACTGATAGATACTGATAGATACTGATAGATACTGATAGATACTGATAGATAGATACTGATAGATACTGATAGATACTGATAGATACTGATATGATAGATACTGATATGATAGATACTGATAGATACTGATAGATAGATACTGATAGATACTGAAAGATACTGATAGATATTGATATGATAGATACTGATATGATAGAAACTGATAAATACTGATAGATACTGATAGATACTGATAGATACCGATAGATAGATACTGATAGATACTGATAGATACTGATATGATAGATACTGATATGGTAGATACTGATAGATACTGATAGATACTAATAGATACTGATAGAAACTGATAGATAGATACTGATAGATACTGATAGATACTGATATGATAGATACTGATATGATAGATACTGATAGATACTTATAGATACTGATAGATACTGATAGATACTGATAGATAGATACTGATAGATACTGATATGATAGATACTGATATGATAGATACTGATAGATAGATACTGATAGATACTGAAAGATACTGATAGATACTGATATGATAGATACTGATATGTTTGATACTGATAGATACTGATAGATACTGATAGATACTGATAGATACTGATAGATACTGATATGATAGATACAGATATGATAGATACTGATATGATAGATACTGATAGATACTGATAGATACTGATAGATACTGATAGATACTGATAGATACTGATAGATACTGATAGATAGATACTGATAGATACTGATAGATACTGATAGATACTGATATGATAGATACTGATATGATAGATACTGATAGATACTAATATATACTGATAGAAACTGATAGATAGATACTGATAGATACTGATAGATACTGATATGATAGAAACTGATATGATAGATACTGATAGATACTGATAGATAAAATAGATACTGATAGATACTGATAGATACTGATAGATACTGATAGATACTGATAGATACTGATAGATAGATACTGATAGATACTGATAGATACTGATATGATAGATACTGATATGATAGATACTGATAGATACTGATAGAAACTAATAGATACTGATAGATACTGATAGATACTGATAGATAGATACTGATAGATACTGATAGATACTGATAGATACTGATAGATACTGATAGATACTGATAGATACTGATAGATACTGATAGATACTGATAGATACTGATAGATAGATACTGATAGATACTGATAGATACTGATAGATACTGATAGATACTGATATGATAGATACTGATTTGATAGATACTGATAGATACTGATAGATACTGATAGATACTGATAGATACTGATAGATACTGATATGATAGATACTGATAGATACTGATAGATACTGATAGATACTGATAGATACTGATAGATACTGATAGATACTGATAGATACTGATATGATAGATACTGATATGATAGATACTGATAGATACTGATAGACACTGATAGATAGATACTGATAGATACTGATAAATACTGATATGATAGATACTGATAGATACTGATAGATACTGATATGATAGATACTGATAGATACTGATAGATACTAATATATACTGATAGAAACTGATAGATAGATACTGATAGATACTGATATGATAGATACTGATATGATAGATACTGATAGATACTGATAGATACTGATAGATACTGATAGATACTGATAGATACTGATAGATACTGATAGATACTGATAGATACTGATAGATACTGATAGATACTGATAGATACTGATATGATAGATACTGATATGATAGATACTGATAGATACTGATAGATACTGATAGATACTGATAGATACTGATAGATACTGATAGATAGATACTGATAGATACTGATAGATACTGATATGATAGATACTGATATGATAGATACTGATAGATACTGATAGAAACTAATAGATACTGATAGATACTGATAGATACTGATAGATAGATACTGATAGATACTGATAGATACTGATAGATACTGATAGATACTGATAGATACTGATAGATACTGATAGATACTGATAGATACTGATAGATACTGATAGATACTGATAGATAGATACTGATAGATACTGATAGATACTGATAGATACTGATAGATACTGATATGATAGATACTGATTTGATAGATACTGATAGATACTGATAGATACTGATAGATACTGATAGATACTGATATGATAGATACTGATAGATACTGATAGATACTGATAGATACTGATAGATACTGATAGATACTGATATGATAGATACTGATATGATAGATACTGATAGATACTGATAGATACTGATAGATACTGATAAATACTGATATGATAGATACTGATAGATACTGATAGATACTGATATGATAGATACTGATAGATACTGATAGATACTGATAGATAGATACTGATAGATACTGATAAATACTGATATGATAGATACTGATATGAAAGATACTGATATGATAGATACTGATAGAAACTGATAGATACTGATAGATAGATACTGATAGATACTGATAGATACTGATAGATACTGATATGATAGATACTGATAGATAGATACTGATAGATACTGATAGATACTGATATGATAGATACTGATATGATAGATACTGATAGATACTGATAGATACTAATTTATACTGATAGAAACTGATAGATAGATACTGATAGATACTGATAGATACTGATATGATAGATACTGATATGATAGATACTGATAGATACTGATAGATACTGATAGAAACTGATAGATACTGATAGATACTGATAGATAGATACTGATAGATACTGATATGATAGATACTGATATGATAGATACTGATATGATAGATACTGATAGATAGATACTGATAGATACTGATAGATACTGAAAGATACTGATAGATACTGATATGATAGATACTGATATGATAGATACTGATAGATACTGATAGATACTGATAGATACCGATAGATAGATACTGATAGATACTGATATGATAGATACTGATATGATAGATACTGAAAGATACTGATAGATACTGATATGATAGATACTGATATGATAGATATAGATAGATACTGATAGATACTAATAGATACTGATAGATACTGATAGATAGATACTGATAGATACTGATAGATACTGATAGATACTGATAGATACTGATAGATACTGATAGATACTGATAGATACTGATAGATACTGATAGATACTGATAGATACTGATAGATACTGATAGATACTGATATGATAGATACTGATATGATAGATACTGATAGATACTGATAGATAGATACTGATAGATAGATACTGATAGATACTGATAGATACTGATAGATACTGATAGATACTGATATGATAGATACTGATATGATAGATACTGATAGATACTGATAGATACTGATAGATACTGATAGATACTGATAGATACTGATAGATACTGATAGATACTGATAGATAGATACTGATAGATACTGATAGATACTGATAGATACTGATATGATAGATACTGATATGTTAGATACTGATAGATACTGATAGATACTGATAGATACTGATAGATACTGATAGATACTGATAGATACTGATAGATACTGATTGATACTGATAGATAGATACTGATAGATACTGATAGATACTGATAGATACTGATATGATAGATACTGATATGATAGATACTGATAGATACTGATAGATACTGATAGATACTGATAGATAGATACTGATAGATACTGATAGATACTGATAGATACTGATAGATACTGATAGATACTGATAGATACTGATAGATACTGCTAGATACTGATAGATACTGATAGATAGATACTGATAGAAACTGATAGATAGATACTGATAGATACTGATAGATACTGATATGATAGATACTGATAGATACTGATAGATACTGATAGATACTGATAGATACTGATAGATACTGATAGATAGATACTGATAGATACTGATAGATACTGATAGATACTGATATGATAGATACTGATAGATACTGATAGATAGATACTGATAGATACTGATATGATAGATACTGATATGATAGATACTGATAGATACTGATATGATAGATACTGATATGATAGATACTGATAGAAACTGATAGATACTGATAGATACCGATTGATAGATACTGATAGATACTGATAGATACTGATATGATAGTGATAAATAGATACTGATAGATACTGATAGATACTGATAGATACTGATAGATACTGATAGATACTGATAGATACTGATATGATAGATACTGATGTGATTGATACTGATAGATACTAATAGATACTGATAGATACTGATAGATACTGATAGATACTGATAGATACTGATAGATACTGATAGATACTGATAGATACTGATAGATAGATACTGATAGATACTGATAGATACTGATATGATAGATACTGATATGTTAGATACTGATAGATACTGATAGATACTGATAGATACTGATTGATACTGATAGATAGATACTGATAGATACTGATAGATACTGATAGATACTGAAATGATAGATACTGATATGATAGATACTGATAGATACTGATAGATACTGATAGATACTGATAGATACTGATAGATACTGATAGATACTGATAGATACTGATAGATAGATACTGATAGATACTGATAGATACTGATATGATAGATACTGATAAATACTGATAGATACTGATAGATACTGATAGATACTGATAGATAGATACTGATAGATACTGATAGATACTGATAGATACTGATATGATAGATACTGATATGTTAGATACTGATAGATACTGATAGATACTGATAGATACTGATAGATACTGATAGATACTGATAGATACTGATAGATAGATACTGATAGATACTGATAGATACTGATAGATACTGATATGATAGATACTGATATGATAGATACTGATAGATACTGATAGATACTGATAGATACTGATAGATACTGATAGATACTGATAAATAGATACTGATAGATACTGATAGATACTGATAGATACTGATAGATACTGATAGATACTGATATGATAGATACTGATATGATTGATACTGATAGATACTAATAGATACTGATAGATACTGATAGATACTGATAGATACTGATAGATACTGATAGATACTGATAGATACTGATAGATAGATACTGATAGATACTGATAGATACTGATAGATACTGAAAGATACTGATAGATACTGATATGATAGATACTGATATGATAGATACTGATAGATACTGATAGATACTGATAGATACTGATATGATAGATACTGATAGAAACTGATAGATACTGATAGATAGATACTGATAGATACTGATAGATACTGATAGATACTGATATGATAGATACTGATTTGATAGATACTGATAGATACTGGTAGATACTGATAGATACTGATATGATAGATACTGATAGATACTAATATATACTGATAGAAATTGATAGATAGATACTGATAGATACTGATAGATACTGATCCATACTAATATTATAAATGCGAAAGTGTGTCTGTCTGTCTGTCTGTCTGTCTGTCTGTCTGTCTGTTACCTCTTCACGCTTAAACCGCTGAACCGATTTAGATGAAATTTGGTATGGAGATAGTTTGAGACCCGGGAAAGGACATAGGATACTTTTCATCCCGAATAAATTTAGTGTTCCCGTGGGATGAGCGGGTAACACCGCGGGGCACAGCTAGAATGATATATACTGATATGATAGATACTGATAGATACCGATAGATACTGATAGATACTGATAGATACTGATAGATACTGATAGATACTGATAGATAGATACTGATAGATACTGATAGATACTGATAGATATACTGATATGATAGTTACTGATATGATAGATACTGATAGATAGATACTGATAGATACTGATAGATACTGAAAGATACTGATAGATACTGATATGATAGATACTGATATGAT
The DNA here is from genome assembly GCA_905147355.2 of Apotomis turbidana. Lineage (NCBI taxonomy): Eukaryota > Metazoa > Arthropoda > Insecta > Lepidoptera > Tortricidae > Apotomis > Apotomis turbidana. The sequence goes on along the minus strand of LR990280.1, from coordinate 61,323,134 downwards.
AGATACTGATAAATACTGATAGATACTGATAGATACCGATAGATAGATACTGATAGATACTGATAGATACTGATAGATACTGATATGATAGATACTGATAGAGACTGATAGATACTGATAGATACTGATAGATACTGAAAGATAGATACTGATAGATACTGATAGATACTGATAGATACTGATATGATAGATACTGATAGATACTGATAGATACTGATAGATACTGATAGATAGATACTGATAGATACTGATAGATACTGATAGATACTGATAGATACTGATATGATAGCTACTGATATGATAGATACTGATAGATAGATACTGATAGATACTGATAGATACTGATAGATACTGAAAGATACTGATAGATACTGATATGATAGATACTGATATGATAGATACTGATAGATACTGATAGATACTGATAGATACTGATAGATACTGATAGATACTGATAGATACTGATAGATACTGATAGATACTGATAGATACTGATAGATACTGATAGATACTGATAGATACTGATAGATACTGATAGATACTGATAGATACTGATAGATACTGATAGATACTGATAGATACTGATAGATACTGATAGATAGATACTGATAGATACTGATAGATACTGATAGATACTGATAGATACTGATATGATAGATACTGATATGATAGATACTGATAGATACTGATAGATACTAATATAAACTGATAGAAACTGATAGATAGATACTGATAGATACTGATAGATACTGATATGATAGATACTGATAGATACTGATAGATACTGATAGATACTGATAGATACTGATAGATACTGATAGATACTGATAGATAGATACTGATAGATACTGATAGATACTGATAGATACTGATAGATACTGATATGATAGATACTGATAGATACTGATAGATACTGATAGATACTGATAGATACTGATATGATAGATACTGAAAGATACTGATAGATACTGATAGATACTGATAGATACTGATAGATACTGATAGATAGATACTGATAGATACTGAAAGATACTGATAGATACTGATATGATAGATACTGATATGATAGATACTGATAGAAACTGATAGATACTGATGGATAGATACTGATAGATACTGATAGATACTGATAGATACTGATAGATAGATACTGATAGATACTGATAGATACTGATAGATACCGATAGATAGATACTGATAGATACTGATAGATACTGATATGATAGATACTGATAGATACTGATAGATACTGATAGATACTGATAGATAGATACTGATAGATACTGATAAATACTGATATGATAGATACTGATATGATAGATACTGATAGATACTGATAGATACTGATAGATACTGATAGATACTGATAGATACTGATAGATACTGATAGATACTGATAGATACTGATAGATAGATACTGATAGATACTGATAAATACTGATATGATAGATACTGATATGATAGATACTGATAGATACTGATAGATACTGATAGATACTGATAGATACTGATATGATAGATACTGATATGATAGATACTGATAGATACTGATAGATACTGATAGATACTGATAGATAGATACTGATAGATACTGATAAATACTGATATGATAGATACTGATAGATACTGATAGATACTGATAGATACTGATAGATACTGATAGATACTGATAGATACTGATAGATACTGATAGATAGATACTGATAAATACTGATAGATACTGATAGATACTGATATGATAGATACTAATATGTCAGATACTGATAGATACTGATAGATACTGATAGATACTGATAGATACTGATAGATACTGATAGATACTGATTGATACTGATAGATAGATACTGATAGATACTGATAGATACTGATAGATACTGATATGATAGATACTGATATGATAGATACTGATAGATACTGATAGATACTGATAGATAGATACTGATAGATACTGATAGATACTGAAAGATACTGATATGATAAATACTGATATGATAGATACTGATAGATACTGATAGATACTAATATAAACTGATAGAAACTGATAGATAGATACTGATAGATACTGATAGACTGATTTGATAGATACTGATAGATACTGATAGATACTGATAGATACTGATAGATACTGATAGATACTGATAGATACTGATAGATAGATACTGATAGATACTGATAGATACTGATAGATACTGATATGATAGATACTGATAGATACTGATAGATAGATACTGATAGATACTGATATGATAGATACTGATATGATAGATACTGATAGATACTGATAGATACTGATAGATACTGATAGATACTGATATGAAAGATACTGATATGATAGATACTGATAGAAACTGATAGATACTGATAGATACCGATTGATAGATACTGATAGATACTGATAGATACTGATATGATAGATACTGATATGATAGATACTGATAGATACTGATAGATACTAATAGATACTGATAGATACTGATAGATACTGATAGATACTGATAGATACTGATAGATACTGATAGATACTGATAGATACTGATAGATACTCGGCGTCGGCTCGTCTCGGCGTGCGGACGTGTCTTCTGTGTGCGCTCCGTGTTTAAAATAGTTTTATTTTAAATTCGTAGTGTTTTTCAGTTTTTTCGTGTGTTATCAATTGTAGATAGTTACAGTGTGTTTATTGTTATTCGGTTCAGTGTTTTTCGTGAAGAAATAAAAGGGAATTTGCAGGTTTTGAGTGCCATTTTGAGGTTAAGCCGGGCGGCATTAAATTGCTAAAACCCGGCTATTTGGTGCAAAAGGTCTGTAGAAATCTTTTATTTCCACTTATTATTAGTGTTTACGTGTGGCCCTAATCTCAAAAAGTGGAGAAATAAACCTAGGTTTATAAGAAACACGTGGTTTTTGAGGTTAGGTCACCGCGTGGTGGTGTGTGACGTCAGCGACAGTCGATCCTTTGTCTTCGACTTAGCGTATTTTTTAGCGCCGTTTAATACGAGAACAGTTTCGGTCTCCCCGCTCGGGGACTTAGTCGTTTTTCGTGCGCGCTTTAATACGAGAACGGTTTCGTTGTAACCGCTCGGGGACTTAGTCGTTTTTCGGGTTCGGGATGGATGGTGATGAGGAGGCGCGCCAGCAGCAGCTGCTGCTGGAAGCTGAACGGGCCCGTAGAGAGGAGGAGCTGGAAGCTCTGGACCTGTTGTTAGAGGAGTCCAGTAAGGCGGATCCCACTAAGCCGCGCTTTTCGCTGGCCCGTACCCCCCCTCATGGGGGTCTAGCAGGTACGCCCTCCCCCACCCAGGGCCCCCCCCCACAGACGTCGGGGAAGCGGATGCTGACGTCTCCGGAGGAGGTCCAGGATGCCGTGCGTCGACGGGTCGCCGAGAGGCGACAGACGTCGTCGGTGCCGCCGATCACCGGGATCTTCTCAGGGCCCTCTATCACCCCATCATTGACTCCGTCCGCGAGCAGCCGTGCTGCCGTCACGTCTGCTGATCTCGCCCCCCCGCCCGCCGCCGCCCCCCCCGCCGCCGACCCCATTGTCAACGACAGCGTTCCGGAGCAGTCGACGTCGCGACTGGCCCCCCCCCCGCTTGACAAGCAGGCGCTCATCGCAGCGGTCCACGCGGCCGTTAAAGGTATTGGTGTCGTCGCTAACGCGACTAACAAGCTCAATGTCTCTGACAAAACAACAATCGCTGGACACGGACAGGATATTCTTGCCACGATGGCCCAACTGACGGTGCGATTGGCGGACGTCGAGCTTGAGCTGGCCGCGACTAGACTGCAGCTGGCCCAGAAGGAGGCAAATTCAGGTGCGTTTCTCATGCCCACGCCAGTTTTCCAGCAGGCACCCTCGGTCCCCAACTACGCGAACGTTCTGAAGATGCCCAAGGGCAAACCGCCTATGGAGGTGCAACGTCAAGGTCCGGCCGTAATATTTTACCCCACCCGGGAGGACATCAAAACGTCGGACGAGACGAAGAAGGTGCTGCAAGACGCGGTGAAGCCAGCGGAATCGGGTATCAAGGTCACCCAGGTACGCAGAGTGGGTAACTCGGGCGTCGTCGTCAGGACGGCGACTGAGGAGTCCGCTCAGAGGCTTAGAGAGGCGGTGCCAGCAGGCCTACGTGTGGCGGTGCCGAAGGCACGCACTCCGAGGGTTGCCTTGCGCTACGTTCGTGCTAAAATGACCGGTGAGGAAACCATTCGGGAGCTCCACCGTGTCAACATAGCGGACGACTCGTACTGGCCGCTTTCGCGCTTCATGGAGGAGTGTAAGTTTGGTGTGGCGAAACCGATTGGCCCCAAATTTTTAGTGATCCTGGAGTGCTCTTTGGCAGTTAGGGATAAGCTGGTTGGGCTGGGACGCATCTATATCGGCTGGGACGAGGCGGAGGTCTGCGACCACATTCGGTCAACGTGCTGCTCTAAGTGTCAGCAGTACGGTCACCCGGAGAAGTACTGCAGGTCCAAGGACGTGACGTGTGGCAAGTGCGGTGAGTTAGGGCACAGGGCAGACGTTTGTTCGTCGGAGTCCCGTTGCTGCGCAACGTGCAAGCGGTTCAAGCGGACGGAGGCTACCACACACACCACCGCGGCAGCTAACTGCCCAGCTCGGCTTCACGCTGAGCAGCAGGAGGCACAGAAAACGCTGTACCGATAGCAGTTGCACAGGGCAGCTCTACTATTTCGTTCGGGCAACTAAACTTACAGGGTTCAGAGGCGGCCACCACAGAAATCTCGGTTATAGCGAGTTCGCACCGACTCGACTTCGTGCTCGTTCAGGAGCAGTACAGCGGTCGGGCCGGGTTTCTGCAGTGTGGCCTTAACCCTAAGGCTGGCGTCCTAGTACTTAATCGTGCAATGGCAGTTACGCTTCTACTTCATTTAAGCACCGAGCACTGTACGGTGGTCCACGTCGCACACGGAGAAACCAGTTTCTACGCAGTTTCGGCTTATTTCCAGTACAGTCATGATATCGGTCGTCACATAGCGCACTTGGAGTTGGTGCTTCAGCAGCTTTCGGGCAAACCCATTGTCATTGGAGTTGATAGCAACGCTCATTCACCTATGTGGCACTGCGATAGGAGGCAGTATGTTGGAAGAGGACCAGACACGGAATATAGGAAGAACCAGATGGAGGGATTTATTCTCGGTAAGGGTCTTCTTGTGCACAATGTTCCTGGTCAGCCGCCGACTTTCAGCGGACCAAACGGGATGTCGAACGTCGACCTTACGATGTCCACCAGAGGAGTTAACGTGTGCGACTGGACGGTACATGAGGGCGCCAGCCTCAGCGATCATCAGCTCATCACTTTTAGATTAGTCTTTGGTAGGTTAGACTCGACAGCCAGTGAGGAATCGACCCTGTCGCCGCCGCTTCGGACACGTGGAGTAAACTGGGATCGCTTCTGTTCGACGCTACATTCTCGTATGGATAGGATTCATCCGGGCCTTCCCGCCAACGACTACAGCGTACGATATTCGGATATCCTGCTACGCACCGCCCGGGAGACCCTGGGCACTTGTGGCAGAAAGAACGATGGCAGGTATGAATGGTGGACCCCCGAGTTGGAGGCTTTCAGACCGGAGATCAACCGAGCTCGGCGTAAGTGGCAGCAGTCACGACGCGTAGGAGGGATGGCAGAGCAGCAGCTTCATGACGAACTTCGTGCCCTTCGGGGGAGATACAAGAACGCAATGAAGCAAGCGGAGCTAGACTTCTTTCGCCGTATAGCAGAGTCAGGTAACGACGATCCTTGGGGTTTGGCTTACAGGGAAGCGTGTGGGCGCCTGCGCCCGCCGCCGAACGTTTTAAGCGGTACCAAGTTGGTAGAAGGTTACACAGAGACCACCGGGGACACCATGTCAGGCCTCCTTCGTACGCTGTATCCAGACGACGACCTGCTCCGTGATACCAACTACCACCAGACAGTCCGTGTAGCAGCTGCATTCGCGCCATCCGGCCGCGACATGGCAGCTCCCGGAAAGGAGACAGTCGAGCGCATCGTGCGCTCCCTCCCGAACACGGCTCCAGGTATGGACGGTATTACAGCAGTGGTGATCAAGTGGGCGTGGAAGGCGACTTCAGACGAGATGTGGCTCATGTTGAAGAAATGCGTCGAGGAGGGAATCTTCCCTGATCTTTGGAAGTCTGGCCGCCTCATCGTCTTGCCGAAAGGTAACGGGAAGCCTCTCAGTGATCCTAAAGCGTATAGACCGATCACTTTACTGCCGACACTTGGCAAACTATTGGAACGCGTCATAGTCTCCTGTGCTCCCTGTCTGTACCGCAATATATCGGATGCTCAGTTTGGTTTTGTTCGCGGTCGTTCCACAGTGTCAGCGCTGTGTCGGATCAACGACATTACTTCGACTAGTACAGCTCCGTACGTACAACTGATCTTTCTGGACATCTCCGGCGCGTTCGACAATGCGTGGTGGCCAATGATTCTTCTGAAGGTAAAGCAAGGAGGAGCAAGCCCGAACCTTTACCGCATCTTGGCCAGCTACTTCACTAACCGCCGGGTAAGTTTTTACGTAGGCAGTCAGATCTGCAGTAAACCCAGTACCATGGGATGTCCACAAGGGTCAGTGTTAGGCCCAACTCTTTGGAACCTTCTCCTCAACGACCTCCTGCTGCTGCCGAGACCCGAAGGAGTACATTTGTGTGCATACGCTGATGACGTGACGATAGTGATCGAGGCATCCTCCCGCGCGGACATCGAACGGAAGTCGTGCGTCATGTTGAAGGATGTTTCCGACTGGGGTACTCGCAACAGGCTGAGATTCTCGACTGGGAAGTCCTTGACCATGACGTACAAGGGTAAGTTCAAGCGAGCGCCAGTTGTAAAACTCGATGGTGCTTCGATCAGGTGTACGAATCAGGCTGTCTTGCTCGGTGTCACTCTGGACGATGCTCGGTCCTACTTGCCGCACGCGAATTTCATAGGGGAAAAGGCCTCCAATTGCTTCGGCAAGATGTCGCGGATTTCGGCGACCAGATGGGGTGTTAAGTACCGGGCCCTTCGAGTTCTCTACTCAGGGACATACGTGGCGACAATCACGTACGCTGCGGCAGTATGGTACCGAAACTCGTCTAACTTCGTGGTCAGGAGAGCGTTGCTTCGCACGCAAAGACCGGCGCTGGTTCTACTCACGAAGGCTTACAGGTCGTGCAGCACCGCGGCGTTACCCGTGCTTGCTGGTGTTCTGCCTGCCGACCTGGAGGTCTGTCGTGCAGGACGTGTCGCTGTAGAGAAGAGTAACTTGGCGCCTAGGGAGCACCGGAAGCTGAAGACACAGGTGAGAGAGGAGATCGTCGCCCAATGGCAAGAGCGGTGGAAGGCAAGTGACGACGGACGCGAGTTATACAGCTTCTTCCCAGATGTGGCCGTGAGGCTAAGTTCAGACTGGATCGAACCGGACTACGTGGTTTCCCAGATTCTTACCGGACACGGATGCTTCAGGCAGCGCCTACACAAGCTAGGCCTGCGCGAGTCTGCAGAGTGCCCATGCGGTGAGGACAACGAGAGCCGGGATCACGCCCTCTGGGAGTGCAGTCTGTATGCGGACGAGAGATCGGAGATGCTAGATTCTTTGGCAAGGACAGTTAGTGGCCCAGTTTACCACGGAGAACTAGTTTCGTGTTGGCAGAACTTCGATGCGTTGCGCAAGTTTGCGCACTCCTGGCACACCAAGCGAAGACTTTTTGAAGAGTGAAGAACCACAAGATGTGATGTACGACGCTGAGTAATGTTTCGTGATTGTCGCGCCCCATTAGGGGAGAACGACGCATAGTAGTGCAAGCCTGCCCCTACTGAGGTGGAGAATGGCTGGGACGGAATTTGATTTACAATTTGTAGGGAGTCAAGAAAGCTGCCGCGGGAAATAGATGCCAGAGGCAAGTACCGTGTGCAGTCTCCCACGATTCGGTCTGTACGCCGTGAGGCAGGAAAGACCATGAGGAGGTGGAGGGTTTGTCCCTATCTACTATCTAGCGAAACCACAGCCAAGGGAACGGGCTTGGGAGAATCAGCGGGGAAAGAAGACCCTGTTGAGCTTGACTCTAGTCTGGCATTGTAAGGAGACATGAGAGGTGTAGCATAAGTGGGAGGTCGTCTCGCGCGATCGACGCTGAAAAACCACTACTTTCATTGTTTCATTACTTACTCGGTTGGGCGGAAGCGGTGCGCGGTCGATTATATCGGCGTGCGCACGGTGTTTCGTTCCAAGCGTGCAGAGTGGCGTAGCGTCGGCAACGGCGTTGCGCCGTACAACTCCCGCGTGATCCGGTTCGAGGACACTGCCAGGCGGGGAGTTTGACTGGGGCGGTACATCTGTCAAAGAATAACGCAGGTGTCCTAAGGCCAGCTCAGCGAGGACAGAAACCTCGCGTAGAGCAAAAGGGCAAAAGCTGGCTTGATCCAGATGTTCAGTACGCATAGGGACTGCGAAAGCACGGCCTATCGATCCTTTAGTATAAAGAGTTTTTAGCAAGAGGTGCCAGAAAAGTTACCACAGGGATAACTGGCTTGTGGCGGCCAAGCGTTCATAGCGACGTCGCTTTTTGATCTTTCGATGTCGGCTCTTCCTATCATTGCGAAGCAAAATTCGCCAAGCGTTGGATTGTTCACCCATCAAAAGGGAACGTGAGCTGGGTTTAGACCGTCGTGAGACAGGTTAGTTTTACCCTACTGATGGCCTGTCGTTGCGATAGTAATACTGCTCAGTACGAGAGGAACCGCAGTTTCGGACATTTGGTTCATGCACTCGGCCGAGCGGCCGGTGGTGCGAAGCTACCATCCGCGGGATTATGCCTGAACGCCTCTAAGGCCGAAGCCAGCCTAGCCGAATCCGGCAAGGATATGCTCACTGTGGAGCCCCGAGAGTCGGGAGGCTCTAAACAATGTGACTTTACTAGTCGCGCTTTATTCGTAAGGTGCGACGTCGAAGCCCATTTGGATCTCGGAGATCGGTGCAGTACGGTTTAACACGTGCATCACGGCTCCGCGGGTCCTAATATAACTCAGTTCGATGTCGGGGCTCGGAATAGTCTGTAGACGACTTCCGTTCCTGGCGGGGTGTTGTGCTCGGTAGAGCAGCGTCGTGCTGCGATCTGTTGAGACTCGGCCCTACGCCAGGTGATTCGTCCGTGGACGATGATTTTTATTTTTATTTTTTTACCATCTCTAATACGAGAACCGAGAACCGAGTTGCGGTGACAGAGAGGCGAACTCTTTCACAACAACCGATCTTTCTTTTTTCTTGTTCATTCAATCTCTAATACGAGAACGGTACCTATATGTAAAAACTTTATATTATAATACACAAAAACAATTTTTAAAAACTTCAAAGAAATTATAGACATGTACAAAGGCGAACTTATCCCTATGTCTTATTATTACTTATGACGGAGCCGATCTTCCACAATAACAACATACTATCTTTTATTTTATTTTTCTTATTCCTATCTCTAATACGAGAACGAAGTTACGACAGTGACAATAACTATTACTGTATAATAATAATATTATTTTCTCTAACGCCAAATTTAGGTTTATAATATATCTTAACAGGTTTATAATATATCTTTTTAAAAACAAAAAAAAAAAACGTTGTTAGGTTAGGTTTGTATTGTGATCACATATATATAAAAATAATATTTAATATGATCATCAACTAACAACAAAAGGAGCGTTTTTTAGGGATATAAAAAAAAAACTAACCTAACCTAACCCGGCTGAGTCGGATCTGCTCTGAAAGGTGAATCATTTAAAGTTTGATAATAGATTGAGATGAATCAATCACCTTTCAGAGCAGATCCGACTCAGCCGGGTTAGGTTAGGTTAGTTTTTTTTTTATATCCCTAAAAAACGCTCCTTTTGTTGTTAGTTGATGATCATATTAAATATTATTTTTATATATATCAACTTGGCGGAGGGTACCCACCGCCAGTCTACTGGCGCGGTTAAGCTTTCTATTTCGGCCAATCTATGCGCGACGAAAGCCTTGAATGAGCGAGGATCCGATTTTATCCATGCTAACACTGTTTTACTGTCTGTCCAATAATGACACTTTTTTATTTTGTAATCGGTTTCTCGCTTAATCGTTTCGGCTAATCTACTGCCTAACACCGCGGCCTGGAGTTCTAAGCGTGGGATGGAAATCGGTTTCAGAGGCGCGACCCTAGCCTTTCCCGCGACCAATCTAGACGTCCTAAACCCGTTCGTATCTGTGTTTACAAAATAAATTGCCGTCGCATATATTTTTTCGCTGGCGTCGCAAAATACGTGTAATTCCGTTTCGCCTGAGGGCGCGGGTACGTAGCGGGTTATTTCTAATTCTCTCATTGTTTCTAGATTTTTTATGAAGGCAAGCCACGTGTTCCTGTGTTATGGGATCGTCCCATTGAATGCCGCTACGCCAGATGTCCTGGATAAGCGCCTTTCCTACCACTGTTATTGTCGAAATTAGACCCAAAGGGTCGTAAGCGGGGACATGACTGCGCTGGTAACTTGCCGTTTGGTGGGGATAGCCCCGCCCTCCTTAATATCTGACGGCGTGTTCCTAAGATTGACGTTGAAACCTAGGGTATCGCGTTTATGATTCCCTAGGCTAAGTCCCTAAGCTAAAAGTCCCTAAGCTAATCAAATCAATTTTAACACTCCCTACTCGAAATTCACTCCCTAACATTCACTTCCTACCACTATCAGCCTGAACGAGCTCCTACCGCGGTGACGCCGTTCAGGAATGGAAATGTAGGGATGGGTAGGGGGGACCGTCCCCGGCAGAGGATACAATAGCTTAGGGTTGCTAATAACACGGTAGGAACGACCGTGCCAAACTCTTGACCAACCTGTGGCCCCCTTCGCTATTGCACCGTACCGACGTGACTAAGCAATACACTCGCGAGAGTGGACAGATTCGCTCAATTTCTGCCAGCTTACCGCATGTGCTTCTTGACAGTCATTTAACACCGCTAGGTGACTGGCACACACGTTTTAACGAGCCAGTGGTCGGGCAAAGCTAGACCCTGTGACTGACCACGACTCGCACGTACTTTTTTCTATTTTCTTTCTTGACCAAGTATACTGGGCAGCGGTAAAAACCACTGCCGAGAACTCGCGCGTACTTGTTTCTTTCTTGAGTCAAGTATACTGGGCAGCGGTAAATGAAACCACTGCCGAGAACTCGCGCGTACTTGTTTCTTTCTTGCTGTATTTTCTTTCTTGGTGTATTTTCTTTCTTGCTGTATTTGCTGTGTTCTGTTAAAGGGCTCGATCGAAAGTGAATGTATGGGGAGCCGCGCCCACCTTTATACCGGCGGCCGGTCCCTGCCCCTCTCACTCCGTACCCCACCCCCCTTGGGCCAATCTTTATAAATATTTCGTCAATTACAAAACTTACGTACTACTCTTATACCTAATTACATTACTTACATCTAATTACTTAATTTCTAATAAGAATCATGCATGTGCGGCTGCGGGGAGCGAATTGGCGGCCGATTTTCGTGCACGGCATATTTCCCTGCCTCGCCCCCTTCGTCCCGCAGTGAGGGGCCGCGTCCCGCGCTCCCCTCCCGTACCTCATCACGTGATGTTCTGCGCATGCGCAATGAGCACCACGTGGCTTTGTTTACCTTTTGCAATTACCTTAGTTACCGAGTTTATTTACTTTATTTATTCATTTGTTTACCCTATATTATTATGTAATATCACATTTTATCTATTCTACATATCTTAGAGCTATGGGGTAAGAAATAGGCGGGGCAAAAAATATTTTAATAAAAAAGACACGTAAAACTAATCATGTACGAGTTTAAATGGATATGATGGATATAAATATATATATTATTTATATTATATTATATTATATTATATTATTAGAAAGTAAATTAACAACAATAACTTAAATTTATTGTTGTTAATTATAAAAGGATAAATCTGCCGTTTTAGTAGGTACATAATAGTCATTTATTATTATTATTATTATTATTTTGATTTTGTAATGTTGCATCAGTAGTGGTAGTGTTAATTTGGTAGTTATAATAATAATTATAACAACAATAATGAACACCACGACGTAAGAACGCGCGCCGCCATGAATTTCCTTGCACGCTATTGGTCGAGAGAACGCTACCGGCCCCTCACAGATAGTGGCACGTTCCGCCTGCCATCGCATTAACAAAAAGGCGATTCTCAAAAATTTCAAACACAGATCTCGTACGTCTCTCGCACTGCTAACACCAGTGTGTCTCGTCCGATATTATTGTTTGTGTACTTGTTAACTTCTAACAAGAACCTATTCCACCATGCCGCCCAAGACTAGCGGTAAGGCCGCCAAGAAATCCGGCAAGGCCCAGAAGAACATCTCCAAGACCGACAAGAAGAAGAAGAAGCACAAGAGGAAGGAGAGCTACGCCATCTACATCTACAAGGTGCTCAAGCAGGTCCACCCCGACACCGGGAGCGATAGTGTTGACACGATTGCTGGAGGCTGCGAGTACAAGCAAAAAGGCCCTTTTCAGGGCCACAAATCTGTTCTGAAGTCGTATATCGTTACTAGTTGTGCACACGGCGTCAATCGAATCGCATAATACATACGAGTGTAATACACAGTACACATATAACATGTGCAATGCACTTAATATGAATCCATATTAACTGTTAGTATAAAATAGGTATTTAAAAGATACCTATCGATTGTGATTCGCCAGTTATTGCCGATTGCTGCTTTGATATACACCCACAATTTGGGCTAAGCAAAAGACTACATAAGAAAGTCATTCACTATTACTGGAGAATCCAGTAATGACCGAACCGAACCGAACCGTAAACATAAACCTAACCTAACCCTGTAACCTAACAATTTTAAAGCACACTAATTAATAAATATATATGTGCAGCCCGGCCACCCCAACAACGACAATCTAATTTGTTGTTGTTTATTAGCTATAAGAAATATGACGCTTTAGTAGTATAATAGGTAGGTAAATAAACGTGTAGTTTAAGTAGGATAGGTTAAGGATAATAAATAATCACACTGACTACATTTCATTCCCCCATAGAATAACCTAGTACTTGGATAAGTACTAAGTTATAACGATTAGATCCTAACAGCACGACGGCAGTCCGCAGACTGGCGGGCGACAGAGGGGAGGTAACGCGGAAGGTATATCAAAATGGTTGGGAGGCGAGGTAGCCACGCCCCGCTCTCACCCGCGCCCCGCTGACGCCCGCACAGGTCGTTTTCTAGTCGAAATTAGGATCTAATCTAGTGTTTATCTGATAGTTACCAATTAGAATCTTGTTAGACTATAGTTAGGTATAATGTACGATTGTTATTATATAAGATTTATTAGTGTTCTTTAATGTTTAAGTCCTAATTTTGTAATGTAAACAAAATTAATAATAATAAAGTGTTGCGGCAGGAGAGGGGGAGGCACGGATCGAAAGTACTAGCATTATTCGATCCAGCAAGCTACAAGAAACTAGAAGAAATCCCTCCCCGGCTTTGAAGATCAAGAAGTATTTTTTTTTACCAAAATCCCTGCCCGTCAGTACAACGTTGCCCGTCAATCCAACGTTGTACCAGTCAATCCAACGTAAACAAACCAGTCATAGGTGCGTCAGGCACAATATATATATATATATAATGTATGAGATGCATATCGAAATTGCGTCGCGCTTTTTCGATAAATCCATTTTATTAGGTTTCATAATGTCGTCATCACATCATTCATAATTTACACTTCTCTACTTTGACGCGTCTTACCGGGGTAAAATAACACCACACCGAGACGCTGTCCAAGCTCAGCAACAGATTATTACGTTCACGTTCATTTTCAGTCGCAAGTGTACCTAATGTACCTAGTTGACATGTTGTAAGACGTCAGAATGGTCATAAAGATTATTCGAATACAAATGGAAGCATAAGTAACAAAAAAATCTTTTCTAAGTCAGAAGGTTGACTTTGGAATATAGCACTATGATGAGTTAACGTGAACGTACTCGCTAGCGACAGCGTAAACGATTAGTATGGAGAATAGTACAGCGCCCCTAGCGGATACACATACTATGAACAGTGTGTTCACATTATTATAATAATTATGCGCATAGCGTTCTAGTACACATAGGTACCGAAACACTTATACGTAATGTGTATCGTACGAACGACTATAGGACTTCTAGTACACATAGGTACCGAAACACTTATACGTAATGTGTATCGTACGAACGACTATCCGACCACCTCCACTGTGTGATCTCTACAAACTGCCCGTCTATAATGATTCGATTGACATCCGATTGCAATCTGGTTCCAAAGAAACAATACACGACGATAATAAAACGCGAACTCGGCTACCGACGGAGGAATAATATATAATTATTCCTCCTCCGTAGGTAAAAATCTCGATCCTCGCTCCTCCATTATAACTCCGCCCGACTGCCCGACTCCCGACTCCGACTCCGAGATTAATTAAAGGTATTTTCAGGGCACCTGTATTTATACGAAATCCGCGAATTAGTAAAGTATGTAAGATTCACGTTTTATTTTTATGGATATAAAAGGAAAGGTGATTGATTCTTAAATGATTCACCTTTCAGAGCAGATCCGACTCGGCCGGGTTAGGTTAGGTTAGTTTTTTTTTTATATCCCTAAAAAACGCTCCTTTTGTATTATTATTGTTGTTTATATGTGATCACAATACAAACCTAACCTAACCCAATTTTAACCGATTATTATATTACATATAAACGTACAATAATTAATATTATTATTATACAGTAGTTGTTGCATTTGTGCATCGCGCTGTCGGTTTAAAATTATTGTTGTTTATATGTGATCACAATACAAACCTAACCTAACCCAATTTTAACCGATTATTATATTACATATAAACGTACAATAAAACCAGTAATTCATTAATTAATTCATTTAACATTACACTTATTAGTATTATTTAAATAATACTTATTATCTATATTAGTCTTATTTATTAATATTATTATTATACAGTAGTTGTTGCATTTGTGCATCGCGCTGTCGGTTTAAAACTTTAAAATTGAAATGAAGTAGATAATAATAATAATAATTGCTCCCTCGGCGCATTAGGCATCCGCCGGGGGAGCGCATGAAATCCTGCGCACGCGGATGTCCCTTCTATATACGATTGTACCGTGCACGCGTAAAATACTTATAACAACCGACGATAGATCGTGGCGGTCGAGATGATTCGATCACCGCGGGCCAGTCGTCGCTTGGGAGAAGAGAGAAAAATGTGCGCGGTGCTGAGTGAGGCGCGCGATTCGTTCGCGTATTAACCGGCGCGCGGCAAACGCGCTACCCCCCCGCATATTCTATTTTATCTCCATTATTAAATTATATTATTATGCACTTTGAACCCGAGTCAACACGTACGCAGTTTGGTAAAAACCGCGTTTAAATCAAGCGTGTACCGACAGACGGGTAATTGAATATTTGCCTGCCTGCCCCATGAACGGCGAGGTGCGCGCGACTCGCGCCATCTCCTCGATTATGCGAGTACGGGAGCGCGAACATGTACATCTCTTTATTGATATTATTCGATTAAGATGTGTGTACATACCGATATGATATCACCCAGGAATATTTTAACTTTCAGATCCTGCAAAAACGCATAAGCGGTCTGTTAAAGTTAGTGTCGTGGGTATTACAATATTGGCTCTCAATCACCGGGCGATTCGAAATAATGACATCTAACGACAGTGCTAAAAGACTATAATCGTCCCAACGGGACGTACAGTGAGATTCTTGTCTGGCAGTGGAAGAACGTTCGATGTGGGCGCGTGTTTACGCGCTTCTCTGTTGTAGAGAATGTCAAGTTTTCTACACACCGATTGGAACACGCGTACGTCGTTGTTTAACTACAACTACGTACGTGCACCCCGATTTATATTAAAACGTTACACCACGCCACTTTCGGTGCATCCGAGTGGCGCGGGTCGTATATACCGACTGCTCGTGTCTATCCACCGCGCGCTCGTCGCGCGGTGGTGTGGCGCTTGTTTGTTTTGTCGATATTCGTATTGCGAAACGACAGCTCCCTGGTTGATCCTGCCAGTAGTTATATGCTTGTCTCAAAGATTAAGCCATGCATGTCTCAGTGCAAGCCGTATTAAGGCGATACCGCGAATGGCTCAATATATCAGTTTTGGTTCCTTAGATCTTACTCAGTTACTTGGATAACTGTGGTAATTCTAGAGCTAATACATGCAATCAGAACTCTGACCAGTGATGGGATGAGTGCTTTTATTAGATCAAAACCAATCGGCGGAGGGCCTCGCGTCCGAAGTCGTAACATTTTGATGAATCTGGATAACTTTTGCAGATCGCACGGTCCAGTACCGGCGACGCATCTTTCAAATGTCTGCCTTATCAACTTTCGATGGTAGTTTCTGCGACTACCATGGTTGTCACGGGTAACGGGGAATCAGGGTTCGATTCCGGAGAGGGAGCCTGAGAAACGGCTACCACATCCAAGGAAGGCAGCAGGCGCGCAAATTACCCACTCCCGGCACGGGGAGGTAGTGACGAAAAATAACGATACGGGACTCTTACGAGGCCTCGTAATCGGAATGAGTACACTTTAAATATTTTAACGAGGAACAATTGGAGGGCAAGTCTGGTGCCAGCAGCCGCGGTAACTCCAGCTCCAATAACGTATACTAAAATTGTTGCGGTTAAAAAGCTCGTAGTTGCATTTGTGCACCGCGCTGTCGGTTTGCCGCATCCGCGGCGATACTGACACGTTTGCGGAGCATATCGTCGGTGAATCGTAGGTAAAACTACGGTTCAATATAAAAATCCTATCGCGATGCTCTTCAGTGAGTGTCGAGGTGGGCCGACAATTTTACTTTGAACAAATTAGAGTGCTCAAAGCGGGCTCAAAATGCTGCTTGAATATTTCGTGCATGGAATAATAGAATATGATCTCGGTTCTATTTTGTTGGTTTTCAGAACTCCGAGGTAATGATTAATAGGGATAACTGGGGGCATTCGTATTGCGACGTTAGAGGTGAAATTCTTGGATCGTCGCAAGACGAACATCAGCGAAAGCATTTGCCAAAGGTGTTTTCATCAATCAAGAACGAAAGTTAGAGGTTCGAAGGCGATTAGATACCGCCCTAGTTCTAACCGTAAATATGTCATCTAGCGATCCGCCGACGTTACTACAATGGCTCGGCGGGCAGCTTCCGGGAAACCAAAGATTTTGGACTCCGGGGGGAGTATGGTTGCAAAGCTGAAACTTAAAGGAATTGACGGAAGGGCACCACCAGGAGTGGAGCCTGCGGCTTAATTTGACTCAACACGGGAAATCTCACCAGGCCCGGACACCGGAAGGATTGACAGATTAACAGCTCTTTCTTGATTCGGTGGGTGGTGGTGCATGGCCGTTCTTAGTTGGTGGAGCGATTTGTCTGGTTAATTCCGGTAACGAACGAG